>KZ989131.1:0-24204 GCA_003614755.1 Syncephalis pseudoplumigaleata | reverse complement strand
CACCTGCGGCGGCGGCACGGGCAGCACCGTGACGATCAGGTTCTCGGGGCGAGCGAACTCGGCCGACAGGCCCATCGCCTCCGCGTCGCTGTCGGATATGCGCTTGAATATCTGCAGGACGTGCTCGGGCTTGATGATCTGCTTTGTATCGGCAGGATTCTGGAAATAAAGAGAGAGAAAGAATGACCATATGGTTAGAGGAGTGGCGTGCAGGCATGATGGCATTCATGCATCGATACTTGCCTGTTCCTTGCTGCTACGATGCTTCTTCGCCTTGCCCAGCAGCATGTCCTCGTCCTCCATCTGCTCGTCCTTCTCCTCGTCGTTCTGCTCGTCGTCCTGCTCGCACACGGTCTTCACCTTGCACAGCTCCCAGACCGCCTTGAGGCGCGACTTTGGATCGCGGATCCGCATCGCAAGTGCAAAGCGTGGATTCGACTAAGCAGCAATAGCACCAGCATCAAAGACAGCAGCAATGCGTCAGCCATCGCCGTCCTATTCGCGCGCCTGTATGTCGACTAACCTCGTCCACTTTAAGTTTGGAGCAGTAAAAGCATACGCATTCTAATATTTTCTTTACTTTAACCAAAAAACCTAGCATCCGTCGACGTCGACGAAGCATGATCGACAGCAACAGCAATAACAACAATAACAGCGTAAGCTTCTATGTGCAATGAAGCGCAGAACGCGACTAGCCACCATCACCACCAGCATCATCATCATCATAGCGATGACCTACCAACATGATAGACGGGCTTGGCCAGCTCGATATGGCCAAAGTGGCCGCTGCACTCGACCATGCCTTCGCCGCACGTCTGGCACTTGGTGTTGCGGTCGATCGTGCCCATGCGCGGGTCCATAAGCCCGCCAATACGCGGCCGATGGCCCGATTCGTCGGTCAGCTCGGGGATCTCGATCTTGGCCACCGACATCGCTTTCTAGAGAGGGAGAGAGATCGCCACGGTCAAGCATATAGCAGCAGCAGCAGCAGCGCATAGGAGAAGCGTGTGCATGGCACGAGCCATTCACGCGCACAAGGATACGATCTCATCGGGCGACAGCAAGCCGAACTGGATACGGTCGACGCGCTTCAACGGCGCGGCCGACGAGGCCAGTACGAAGCCGTTCATCTTGGCGCATATAGCTACGTGTTCACCAGCGACAGATAGAGAGAGAGAGAGAAAAGGAATCGACAGAAGGAAGCAGTATCACTCGGTGACGATAAGGAAGCAGTGGCAGCAACGAGAATAGAGAGAAAGTGTGTGGACGGACGGATGAGATGAGTGCGATCGATCCGTCGAGACAGGTGTCAAAGCTGCCGCGTCCAGTAAAGAGAGCAAGCTGTGCTTGTTGTTTGTTTGTGTGGTGGGTGTGCGTGCACACGAGGAGAGAGAGGCTGTGTGTGTGTGTGCGCGCGACGTATCACTCTGCGGTCTCTCTTCGCACTTGCTCTTCCTTCTCTTTAGCTGATGGATGTGGTGTGCACGGTGGACAGCAGCGCAACAGAAAGAAGAAGCAGCATCCCGAGCCGATGGGCGGCCAGCGCAAATGGGGGGCTTTTTATAGGCGTGGGATGAGTCATGCTGCATTCTGTTATGGATGGCATGCACACACACAAGGACAGGCATGGTCATTGTCCTCTCTTCAGCTGCATCAGTATGTTTTGTATACATTGGCTATGGCGTATCGCATTGCATCGATGATATACTGGCCGATGCATCGCCTAGTCAATAACATGTTTACTGCTACTAATAGCCTGACAACCGTGCATGCACCATTTGAGAGAGAGAGAGGTGATATAAACTGATGGAATCAACCTACACCAACACTGAGATGATCAATCGTCTCTTGACAATATCAATGAACACAGGAACATGTCTCCTCGTCGTCGCCTCGTCCTTCTAGTCTTCGCTTAGCCTAGCCGACCATAACACACACGCGCGTAGCTGCCGGTCTAATGACAGCCTTTGTTTGTAATGTCTCGCGTGATGCCTGCCCACCACTACAGGAGCAGATCTCCTATTCAATTCCTATTCATCAGTCGCGCGCCGCTGCCTTACGGGCCTGGGTAGGTGTGCCTGCCGCATAGTGCATCGCGTTGCTTATGCCGTCGCATAGAAACAAGCACGGCCTGCTATCTGCTGCGTCTGCGCCCGCCCCACGTCGTCGTCGCCCGACCGTCCACTCCTGACGTGCGCCACGCTTACGTGCGATGTCGTCGTGCATCAGGGTAGGTATGCAAGCACGTCGCTCATCGCAACCAGCCAGCCAGCTTACTTACTTACGCGCGTAGACTGCTATGGCTATAGTACAGCATCCGTGGATACGCCATGGTACTGCCAGCGCTGTGTGGCGGGCATCGATCGTGTGGTAGGTGCTTGTTGTCCTTGCTATCGTCCTTGCTATTGCTGATGCTCTGCAGACGTGCATTGTATGTCCACGTAGTCATGGTGCCTTCTATCCGCTTGGTGATGTGCCCGGTGGCTGGATCCATACGATCTGTGCGCGCACGATTCCCGGCGTCATTGTGCAAGCAGCATCGGACCGAGGATGCCGCGCATTCCTTACGCGTATCCCCATCGAGTATTGGCAATCGGTAAGCATCAGCATATCGCGTGTATGCAATGGAAGTGCCAACGATTGCCCCTGCTCGCTGCTGGCACATCTAGTGCACACTCTGCTCGGAAGTCATCGATGCGACGGAGGGCGTATGCATTCCCTGTGGTCATCGGCCCTGCCCACATCGATGCCATGCGACGTGTGGCTATGTCAACATTGGTCGCACGACCACCATCCACTGTCCCGGCCATCAACGGCCATGCGATGCTGCACGTACGCGTGCATGGCAGGATTGGTCGCATCAGTACGAGCAGCTTGTAAGCGAGTGGGAGTTGCGCGACTTTCAACTGCTCGAACGCCACGGTCTCGCCCGCCAGTGGACGCGGCTGCACCGCGAGCGAATGCACGAGGCCGACCTACTCAATGCACGCCGATTGATGGCCCGTGCACTATCGCGTCTATGGCACATCCTCCGTCCACTGTGGTCGCCCGCCAATCCAATAGATATCCACACGGCACTGACAGCGCAGGAGCAGCATCAGGTCAAACATCTACAGATGCTACTCCACGAGCAACTATGTCTACTCATGCCTCACCGTGCCTCGACACAACCATCATCATCATTTCGACCTAGCCTGCCATCGACTATGATGGACAATGCCACACAATCAGCACGACCACCATCATCTTCGCCCGCCTACGACGAGACTAGTCATGTAGATCGAGAAGATAGCGTAGACACAGTAACAGCAGCCGCCACCACCATCACAGACGATCATCCTACCATCGATGATGCACACACCACGCATTCACCTTCTCCCTTGTCCGATGCATCACCAGCATCATCCCATCGTCGTCGCCGTCGTCGTCCACGTCGTCGTCGTCGTGCACCACCACCCACACCAGCATATCGCTTCACACCACGCTCCACCCGACCTCTTCTATGCACAACATGCCAGCTGGATAGCGCGTCGACTGGCACTCACACCGATGGCCCTGCACGGGTGCGCAAGAGTGCCCGTCGCCATGTGGTGCCCGCCCATGTGGCAGCCACCGATGCTGAGGTCAAGGTGACATGGGGCGCCCTATGCTCACGGTGTCATCGCGTATTGTTTTAATTGTTCCACCATCATCATCACTATCACCTTCTTGATTAGTAAATCCATCTATGTAAGCATTAGACAGCATATAACATTGCTTCTATCTATGGCACACATCGATATAACTTTATAAAAACAAGCCACCCTCCACCTTCTCTCTCTCTCTACTGTTCCGGCTGGATCGCCGAGTACACATCGCCTAGTTCTTTGAGGGCCAGTGCGCGCTTGTTACGCGTGTCCTTGCTCGCCGCCTCGTCGTGCAGCACGCGATCGCACACCTCGCGCAGCACACTCTGCACCTCGAGCTTGCTGCCCTTCCACATCGCATACAGGCCCTGGCGTGCCGCTGCTTCCTCTAGCTTCGCCCGCTCGTCGGCCTCGAGGTTGCCCGTCTCGTCGGCCTGCTGCAGCTGCTGGAACGATCGCTGCAGGTCGAGGGCCGATCGGATGGTCGACACGGTCTCCGAGAAGATGTGGCCCTTCTCGCGCATACGTCGATAGACGCCGGCCAGCCCGAGCATCTCGTGCCGCCCCATGTACTGCTCGGCCTTCGACGTGTACGTGTAGCCGATGGCGTGCAGCAGCTCGGTGCCGTGCGACTCCTGCTTCAGCTCCTCGGCCTCAATCTGCTGGATGGTGCGGAAGTTGGCGAGGTCCTCGGCCGTGCAGGCGGTCTCGGTGAACACGGATAGCTTGCGCGTGAGGTTGTCGACGAGCTTCTCCACGCGCTCGGCCCGCTCCTTCTGGCGGCGCTCGTTCGTCTGCCTCTGGATCATGTCGCGCCGCTGCTTCTTCTCCTCCTCCGTGAGGCTGCCGTCCTCCTCCGTCTCGGCCGTCTCGTCGACGAGGTCGCGGAACTCGCGGCCAATCGATATCTTGCCGATGATGTTGAGGAAGCGCTCGCCGCCAAACTGCTGCTGGAAGAACTCCTCCGGATCCACTGTGCGCATACAGCCATGCGTCAATGCATGCACTAGGCAGCCTGCACGGTGCCTAGCAACCTACCGAAGCCGCCCTCCGGTGTCACATCGAGCGTGCCATACTCGTTGTAGCGCTTGCGCAGCTCTGGATCCGACAACACTTGGTATGCCTCCGATATGCGCTTGAACTGCACCGCATGATGATGGTGAGCATCCTATGCTATACCGCCACCACCGCTGCTGCTCCTTGCTACTTACATGCTCCTCGGCATTGGGATCGCTATTCTTGTCGGGATGGTACTTGATGGCCAGCTTGTAGTACTTTTTGCGGATCTCGTCCTGCGATGCGGTGGCCGACACTTCGAACAGGTCGTAGTACTCCATCGAGGCGGGCTTCTCATCTAATAAAGGGCAGCATCGATGATGCCTCAGTCGACCGTGTACATACATCGACGACTGTGCTTGCTTCTCGCTTACCTGTGCCGCGCTTGGCACCCCAGCCAATACCACGGCTCCTGGCACCACCACCGTTGCTGCTACTGCTGCCGGTGCTCGTCCGGCCCTCGCTCTCCATGCGTGCCTTGCCCGTCGACGTCGAGTAGGTGAATGTCTTGCTGCAGCCGTGGCAGGCGACCTTCGCCTCGCCCGTTGGCTTAAGGAATTCGGCGGTCACGTTGCAGCCGGGACACTGGACGATCGCGTGCCGGGGCGCGTATGACTGGATAGTCGTCGTGGACGTCATGGCTCAATACGGTGGAGGTCGCGCTAACACCACAGACACCTACAACAAGCAGTACAGCGGAGAGGCAGAGGGAAGAAGAAGACGAGAGAAGAAAAAGGAGCAACCGCGGCTGCTTGTAGTGCGAGTGCCGTCGTTTGGGTGCCAAGATTTTCATTGCGGGATTTGTGGCCATCTCACACATCCATAATATGCAAATTGGATTTTTCTTCTTTTTTAGTTTATTGCTGCTGCTGCTACTCTTTCGACGATTAGTTGTTCCATGGCGAAAGGCAGCAAGAAGAATAAGCGACAGCAGTCGCAGCCCGCCAAGGACGACGGCAGTCGGGCGAAGGTGCTTGCGGTGCAGGACGGCTTCCGCGTGCTCCCGCTGCAGATGCCCGCCTGTCCTTCGGATAGTGGTGGTGCTACTACTGTCGTGCACTACATCTACTTCAAGCAGCATCAGATGCACGGCAGCCGCCAGCCAGACGCAAGCGACAACGATAGCGACGACGATGCCGCGACGGGTGGCCGTGTGCCCGAGGAGGGACGCATGCTCTTCGTGCTCAATCTGCCCGTCGACACGACCGAGGCCGACGTGCGCCACTGGTTCCGCGAGGCCGGGGCCATCGAAGCCGTGCGCTTCAAGACACTACAGCAGCACGAGGAGATGCACGGCATGGCAGGCGATGAGGCCGTGGCATGGCGCAAGAACCGCGGGCGACCGTTGCTCGATGCGGGCTCGTACGCACACGTCGTCTTCCTCGAGCCACTGGGACTGCAGCGGGCATTATCGCTCACGGCACGCACACGACGCTGGCGCGACGATGCAACAAGCGAGAAAAGCCGATCGCAACTGGCACTGGGCCTAGAACGTAAGTAGTAGGCTCACCACATGTGCATCATCATCTAATGGCATCCGTCTATGGTAGGCTACAAACTGGCTTATAATCAAAGTCGTCCGTCTGCAGCACTGCTCAATAAGCAGGCGAATGCATACATTGTGGCGTATGAGGAGGAGGAGCGCAGGAAGCAGGCGATCGAGTCGGCGATGTACAATGTGCCGGATGCCGATGGGTTCGTTACCGTCGTGCGCCAGCATCGCAAGCGGGGCAACACCGATGGACGCGCCACCGTCAAGGCAGTGCGTGCCGAGGATGCCGCCAAGCTTAAGGAGAAGTCGGGACAGGGCCGGGAGAAGGTCGATTTCTATCGCTTCCAGCATCGAGAAGCGAAGCGAGAAAGTAAGTGGTGATGACGTGCATGTACGTATGCCTATGCTAATCGTGCTGCTCATCCACCATCATCCGTCGTAGAACTGCTCGATCTTCGTCGCAAGTTCGAACAGGACAAGGAGCGCATTGCACGGATGCGCAGTAATCGTCGATTCAAGCCATATTAAACTGCTCTATGCTATTTGCTTCATCTATTCTGCTTTGCATTGTATGGAACACACACACATATATTTACTAAGCCATTCATAAGAATACATCATGGATAGAGCAAGCGAGCAAGTAGCTCAGACAAAGAATGGATGGGATAGAGCATCCGCCGCACTGACACGCTCGGCCGGATCCACCTTTAGCAGCTGTTCGAGTAGATCGATGGCCTTGCTATCGAGGAAGTCGGGCCGATCCTCGTTCAGGAGGCGGATGAGCCGCGTGAACTCGGTGGGATGGTTGCGCATGCTGGGAATGGTGCAGTGGAAGCTACGATCTAGTGGCATCATTGTAGAGCATATACCACATTGTTATTGCCATTGAGTACTTACGATACTTGGCGGCCATGGTTTTGATGGCCATTTGTCCATGGACACACGTGATCTCTAGCAATGCCTCGGCGTCACTGCTCGAGTTGAAGAAGGGATAGCGACCGGTGAGGAGGCAGAGCATGATCACGCCGGCGGCCCATATGTCCAATGCTAATAAACATAGTGAGCATGCACATGATCGTACTCCTCATTGATCTGCCTACCTGTGGTTTGGTGCTCCACCTTGAGTAGTACTTCGGGCGGGCGGAATCCTCGTGTCCCCGCTCGATCTGCCCGTACCGTCGGTCTAACCAAGTATCATTATCAATCTACTACTGCAGCCACCACATTCATGCTTACCGACTATCGCGTAGCAAGTAGCCCAGCTGGTTGCTTTCGGATCGTGGTGTGCCCACGATGGTCGATGGGGTGGGTGGATAGAGCGGCTTATGTCTATCTACAAACTGCAATCGCGGCTGTTATGCATGGCGCGCACATTCGCCTTTGACATCCCACCACGCCTCACCTGTGCCAATCCAAAATCCACTAGAAAGCCACGTCGACGGTGATGGTCGTAGAGAAAGTTCGTGGGCTTCACATCCCGATGCACGATGCCCGCCTTGTGTGTGTCGCGTAGCGATAATAGCAGCGCGTACATGTAGTGGCGGATATCATCGAGCGAGCAGGTGGGATAGAATGACTAGATCGATGGTGGCCATTCAGTAACCATGTATATATAGATGCACCACTGTCATGCATCATTACCCTGAAATCAATATGCTTAATGTACGGCAACACAATGGCCACACGATCCTCGTAGCGAAATGCATCAAGCATAGGTGCCACCGATGGTGCTCGACTGCATGCCCATTGTCATTAGCAATGGATGACCACATGATGCATAATGATGGTTGCTTACCGCAATGCCACGAGCTTGCTTATTTCACTATGAATTCGCTCGGGCGCACTCGTGACGTGGATGCACTTGATGGCCATGTAGCGCAGGGATGCTGGTGGCAGCTGCCACCGATTCTCCTTCAACGTACGGCCCAGTAGATCCTGCGCCTTGAACACGACACTGAACGTGCCTAGTAGCCATTACGGTTATTATACATGCATGCACCACTGCCACCACTGTTGCTACTGCTCCACCGTTTACCTTCGCCGATCTTGCGCAGTAGGCGATATTGCTGTGCCAATAGCGGGAAATTCTCATTGATATGGGCGATATCTGCCCGTTCGCCTTGATATGTATATCCTTGATAGTCGCTAGACTCCTCTTCCTCTTCCTCCTCCTCTTCCTCCTCCTGCTGCTGCTGTTCATCTTCGTTCATTGCCGTGTCTTCCGGTGCTTGTACTGTCTCCTCCTGTGTTGCTACTGCTGCTGCTGCCGTGTGTGCCGTATCCATCACATGTGGTGCTTCTCCTAGCGATTGCGATGTGTCCGATGCGATGTGATCATCCTGTGGCGGTGGATCGACCTGCATCTTATCCTCGGACGCGGCCACTTCCTTCTTTGTCTCCACATCATCGCATATAGTTGCATGCATACTGGACGTGCTGGGCTTCGCTATGGCTATGGTCGTTGTCGATGCCACTCGTTCGCTCATGGTGCGCTTGCCCAATACTATCCCAACATCATTCAGAACATGTCTCATGATATGCACGCAATGCTACTTACCTTGCGAGGCAGGCTGCACTACATGCGCCTCTTTCACATCATTCTTCTCGCTCTGCTCACCACTACACGCTAGCACCTTCTCCTCTTCTATGGGCGCAAATAGTGGCGGTGCTGCCACCTTCTTACTTCCCTCCTCTTCCTCCTCCTCCATATCGATCTCGTCGCTTAGTGGCACGAACACGACGCGGGCTGGTCCTCGTCGTCGTTGTCGTCGTGGCTGCTGCTGCTGCTTTCGTTGTGGCGATGATGGACAGGCGATGTATTTACTAGCGGTAGTGGTGGTGGTGGTGGCGGATGAAGATGGCACGTTGTTCGATGGCCCCTGAGTATGCGCCATGGCCGTCTCCTTCTCCTCTGGCTCCTCCTCTTCTGCTTCCTCCTCTTCCATGCCACAGCCGTAGATCGCCTCGGCTGCCGTCATCACACCGACGCGCATCCTCGTACTCGGTCGATGTCGGTCGGCCACGGGCGTCAGCGTGAGGGAATGCATCGACGAGCATTCCACGCTCTCCTCCTTGCCCTGCACGCCCGCATGCAACTTGCGCTGCTGATATCGATGTGCCCGTCTTGGTGTCTTGTAGATGATCGACCGATGCTGTGCCTCCACGTCGATGCATACGGCGGGCAGCTGAGTGGGCGGTGCCTCCGCGACGGGTGATGGCTCGATCGATGCACCACGACTGTTCAACGTGGCCGTATGTGCTTCCGTCTCCTTCCCTTCAGGCTCGCCCTCGTCCTCGCCCTCGTCCTCGTCGCTCTCGTTGTTGTTGTTGTTGTTTGCCTCGGAATCTAGACACGACGATTGCACATCCGACAACTCGGAGCCCGAGTCGAAGCCGAGTATGACGGCCATGGACGTGGTGGACGCGGCGGTGGTTGCTTCCAGACACGGCTCCTCTTCGCTGGCACGCCTCGCCATGCTCCGGGTGACGCGCTGGCACGAAGGCGGTGGCGGTGGCGGTGGCGGTGGTGGCTTTCGACGACTACGTGTGGCGCGCATAGTGGAGAAGCGTGACTATAGACACAATAAGCACGCGTGGTGGTAAAAAACAAATAAACAAATAGACACCACATTGCTATGCTTGTCATCATTGTTCAACTTCTTTATTATCAATAAACTGATCATTGCTTAAGGATATCCATCGTCGTCGTCGTCGTCGTCGCTATTTACTTGGACTTGTTTGTCACGGATACTGTCGAGGCAGATGTTGATGTCACCTCTTGTGCCGGCTTAGCGAGGGCAGCCATCGATTGCTGCTGCTGCTGCTTCTTCGTTGTATCCATGGTTGTATTCGTGCCATTGGCATGCGATGAGCCATCGGATGTGGCGGCGCTGTGGTTCATGCGCTCGAAGCGTTCGGTGAGCTGCTTCACCGCCTCCTGCTCGTGCTGTGCCTCCTCGAGCAGCTCGCACATGTCGTCGAGTGCCGCGACAAGCGACCGATGCATCTCGTCGCTGCGCATGCCCTTGCTGCAGATGTTCGCGTAGACAAAGTCGTCGTGCACCATGTACGCGTAGCCGTAGCCCTCGGGCACGACCTCGCCCCATGCATACGCGACCACGGCCGAGTCGGTGATCTGCGAGGTCGACAGGTACCAGTGCGTCGAGTAGGCGTACGTCGGATCGGTGAAGATCGCCGGCATCGTGGCCGCCTCGCCCGTCGCCTTGGCCGCATCCGCGAGCAGCATGCGGAAGCCGAGCAGATGTCGGTCGACGCCCTGGCCATTGACGGCGAGGGCCGTGTTGCGCGAGTGGAGCGCGACCGCCTCGCGCAGCAGTCCCGCCTTGACCGAGTAGGCGAGATCCGGCTCGTGCATCGTCTTCACCCACGCGAGGGACTTGTCGTTGACGGAGCGGGCGGTCTCGGTGCGGCCGTAGCGGAAGCGCCTCGTCGCCGCCGACTCGTAGGTGGGCCGGCACACGCCGTGCATGCGGTAGTAGGCGAGCTGGATGGCCATCTGGACGAAGGCGTCGGGGCTCACGCCAAACTGCTTCATGCGGTTCTTGCCGTAGCGCGTGTAGCGCATGACGGACACTTCGTGCGCGGCGGCTTCTCGCTCCCACGTCGCACGCGCCTCGCGGATATCGGCGCGCACCGTGTCGTTGAGGCGGAGGACGATGGCCGTCGGTTCGGGCATTGCTGGCACGCGGGCCAGGGCCGTCTTGACTGCCGCGTCGCCCAGCGGCAGATCCTCGCGCTCCGACTTCTCGAGTGCCGTGCGGCAGAGACGGCTCGTGGTCGTGCCGTCGACGAGGGAGTGCTCGCCGCTGAAGCCGCACCGGCCATTGGCGAAGACGAGGAGCTGGAAGCACTTGTCGTAGTAGCGGTTGATGCCGTCGCCGTGCCAGCACGCCCGGCTGAACTCGGCGTCCGTCTCGGGCCGCGACTCGTCGAGACAGATGAGGAAGACGGCTGATTCGAGACGGGCCAGCTCGGCCGCGTTGTCGGGATGGGCGGCTAGCAGGCGGGCACGCTTCTCGGTCCATGTGTCGCGATGCTCGGCGGACAGCACGCCAAAGGCCGCATCATGGTCGCAAATGGGATTGCTGCTGTTGGTGGTGGCATGGTTGTAGACGCGGTGGAGCTGCGCGAGTATCTCCATCGTCGACAGGCGGCGGCCGTCCTCGTGCACCGTGTCGAAGGTGTAGAAGCGACCGCGGCATACGACGGCCACATGCTGGTTGGCGTCGTAGTCGTAGGACTCGGTGTGGTCGAGCGGCATGGCCGGGAAGCGACAGGCGTTGAAGAGGTGGTCGTATTGCGACATGCAGAACGGCTGGCCGCGCATCGCATCGGGCTCGAGGGTGCGGCCGCGGATGAGGTCGCGAAAGTCGAGCATGCCCGTGGCGATGGACGCCGCCCGCGTAAGCCAGTCCAACTGGGCACCGCGCGGGTCCTGGCGGAAGCCAAAGCCGTAGTTGACGTAGAAGCAAACGCTCTCGCGGTTCGAGAAGTAAGCGTACTCGTTCCACCAGTCGATGAGCCAGGAGGTCTTGCTCGTGGCGGCACGCTCCTCGAGCTGCTTCTGCAGGCCGAGGCCCTCGCCCGTGCGGAATGCCTCGACCACACGCTGCGTGTGCTCCCATCGATCGGGCTGGCCGTCGAGGAGCGGCTTCACCGAGGCCAGGTAGCGGTCGAGCGTGTCGTTGAGCGCGGGCACGGGCAGCTTGGGCATGCTTTCCTGGCCGCGGTCCATCGGCGCCGTGGTGTCGGCCGGGGCGGCTTCTTCGTGACGGTCGGCCATGGTCAGATATGACAATGAAGCGTAGGATGACTGATGCAGTCACAAATAAGGAAAAGGTCAGTGTGCGTGCAGGTTACAATTGACCGAGAATGCTTCGTGTTGTCACAACAGCCACGCACAGCAAGTGACTTTTGCCGGACAACAAGCGTCGTAGGAAAGGAGCGGACGGCTATGTGTGATGACACGCGTTGAGGAAAGCGCAGACAGTGAATAAACGAATGAATGCACGAAAAGCAGAAGGAAAAAACGCCAATGAATATGAACGGAGAAGGAGAAGGAGGAGGATCCTTTCCCGTGGAAGTGATACAAGTAGATAAGGCAGCAGTTGTCGTCGTCGTCGTCGTTGTAGACGTGGATGGGACGGGAACAAATGGCGGGAAGAGGGCAATAACAATGACGATGATAATGAAGGCGCTGGTTGTTGAGGACGTGGCTTAATGATAGCAGCAGTGGCAGTGGGAGAAGGAGAAGGAGGAGGAGAAGCAATAGCAAGGTTGTTGTTAAGGAGACAGGCAATCTACGTGTGGACATGTCCATGGATGAATGGATGGTTGTCCAAGGGCACGTGGTCATCGTCATAGAGGACATGCGCTTCGGCTCGGTGATCATGCATGCCGTAGAAGCAGAGGCAGCAGTATCCACACACACACACATGTGTGCACGCATGCATGTGCGCGATGTGACGGGTCATGCACGCGCGGGACTGTGACTACGATAACCTACCTCAACAATGGAAGCTTGTGTTCAATGGGCCAAACGAGAAGGGCATGCACTATTCAATAAACGAGTGGTTGGATGGCTGGTTAGTGGATCGTGGAAGCAAGATGCTAATGGTGGCAGTGGCAGCTAAGGCAATGCACGACGTGATATGACACCAGTTGGATGGAACAGGGCGAGCGATGATGCTGCTGATGAGGATGATGATGGCAGTAGTAGTAAGAGAACGAGAAAGAGGAGCGACGGTCGATGGCGTGCCTGTGGAGGACGGACAGATGCGATACGATGCGGAGGAGGATCGATGTATTTATAGCATATGGACGGAACAGAACGGACGGGACAGGGCGAGTACCTGCGTGTGTGTGTGTGTGTGTGTGTGCATGTGGCCACCGGCAAATGGATTCGCCCATCGGGTTTCGTCATCTGACTGCGTGTCGCCTAGCATGCATGAATGTGTGTGTGTGTGTGTGTGCTATCGCATCTCCGCTGATCTCGATTAGAACGAGTAGATCGATGGCAGCGTAGAAGAAGCATTAAAAGGAACATTGTGGCTATTACAATGGCATGGTCACATTGGACAGGGCAATGTGATCCACTGTAATGTCCACTGTCTCTATCACCGACTATCCTTCTGATAGGATGGCCGATAACCACCGCCGTGATCAGCTGCATGTTGGTGCTGTCGTGCAAGTGCCACAACAGCCGTGTGAAGAGCAGGGAGCGGCGAGAGGCCATGGAGGTGTGCATGTTGCGTGGCGCATTGTCTCCACAGCGCCAAATGGGTCGGTGGAGTCGCGCGTACCCCACATAGGCGCGCACACCTCCACGGCCCAACTAAGCAGGCACATTCACATTCCGACGAGGGCAACTCCGTTCATTTGCTAGAATGTTTCCCACACATACACAAATAGATGCATCCATTGTAGGAGGAGGAAGATGGAGGAGATGGGCGCGCCACCTGCACACCTCTCGCTCTCTCGCTCTCGCTCCCCGTTGTATGTATGTCGTGTCATCCATGGTGCATGACTACATGCTAGCCAATAAGCTGCTGGCCACGGCTATCCGATGGCTGGTCGGTCTTATCGATGTAGTCATCGAGCTCAAAGGCATTAACCACCGAGTCCTATAGGATCATCATTCGATATAGAGGATGATGAGATGAGCATGCGCTAAGCTACACAAGCGATAGTGGCACACTTACAAATGATCGATTCCAGGCGAGGCGGGCGGCCGTGCCCACCGAACGCGAGGGCAGACGTCGACGCTCCTGGCCATCGCGATACAGCACGAGTGTGGGCATCTCGAGTGTCGTCGACGCGACGTTGATGCCGTACTTTGTGGTCATCTCCTCGCTTATATCGACATTGACCACGGCTAGACGGGAACATGCCGTCAGCATAGGACAGATCGTGGCATGCATCCCACTGCAACTCACCGAATCTAAGACGGGCATTCGCATACCTGTGCAATCGTTGGTAGATTAGCAGATGGCAGGAGAAGGAAAGGATCATATCAACAGCCGCAGCTTACTTGAGCGATAGTTGCGCGAAGGTCGTTTCAAAGTAGCGACTCGCCGGAGCCCAGACGGCCGCGTACATGACGACGACCGCCACCGGTGCAGCATCTGGCTGTGCATCGGCACGGGCGGCAGCCGTGGTGGCCTCCTTCGCCTTGCCCTTACGTCGGCCGGATGGTGTGCCGGCATTGCCCGTGGTGCGCGTGCTCTCAATGAGGGCGTCGAGTTCCTCGGGTGTGGCGATCGAGGTAAGGTTGCTGTAGCCGCGATAGCCCGGCAAGGGCAGGAGGAAGAAGGTCGCTAGAAGGAAGGAAGGAAGGAGACCGGCCAGTTATATGTCTCAGCGCGTCTATCTCGTTGTGCCAATGTTGGCGCCAATACTTGCCTAGCCAGACAACGACGAATATCGCGAGGGAGATCCATGCCTTGCGCGCATAGGCCATGTAGACGCCAAATAGGCGGATGTTCATGGAGATGGCGCTTACACGCTCCTCGGCCGTAGGTGCCGTGCGGAACTTGAAGAGCGATAGCACGAGAATACCGAGCAGCAGCTTGACTTCATCCTAGTGGCACGCGGTGTATTAGGCCGCGGTTCGTCTGTCTGTCTATCTGTCTATCTATCTAGCTGGATAGGGATCCGCGAAGCTCACCTCGATGGCGTAGGCCGAGGTGTCGACCCAGTAGTAGAGGTAGAGGCAGAAGCATACGCCGGACAGCGCGTTGACTACGTAGTGCGGGCGTAGCAAGCGCATATGGATATCCTCGAGGAGAGCCATGGCAGGCGTGTAGAACAATCACACGCGTAGACAGTCAGGCACAGTGCAGATCGTAGAGAGGAGAGAGAGGGCGTGTGTGTGTGTGAAAGTGTATGCATACAGCCAAGCATTCAATAAAGAGAGCGAGCGAGTATGGCGTGCAGTATGTAGAGAGAGACCAAGCGTCAATCAATCTCCATCATCCATCGGTTCACACTGATATATGTGCTGTGGTTACTTTGACGTCTTTTACTATCACCGCCTAGCATACACGGCGATCGACGCCTCTCGCTCTCTTGCGCAAGATCTGCCTTTGATGTTTTTATCTAGTCAGCTGCCGTGCGAGTGCTGAAGCATATGCATGCATGTGACGAATGTCTGCCTGCCTGCCTGACTCATATTGAAGACCAGCTACCGATCGCTTGTTGTTGTTGTTTCCTCTTTGTTATTTGCTTACTACTACCGCTGCTGCTGCTGCTGCTGCTTGTCCTCTCTCATCACGATGCGGAGAAAACACAGCCGAACCGACTGGCTCGACGAGCTCGTCTTCTGGGGCCAGCTTGGTCTGGCGCTGCTTATGTTGTTCGCCCTCTTCTCGTTGCCGGGCATGCCAAAGCCCGTTAGCTTCGTGCGTCGCATGTTTGTGCGACTGGGTCGCTGTATCTGGCGGCTACTGGCACTAAGCGGCATCGCACTACTCTACGAGCCGCTATCCATCGTGCTGGGCAGTGTGGCGGGCATCCTGCAGCCACTGAGTCCGGCCCTGCTATGGTGCTACTGCCGAGATATATGGGACTGGTGCATCGACCAAATGTACATACAAGTGCTAAGCGGCAAGTATGGCTAGCATGTGCTGCGCGGGACATGCTTGCACGATCGATCATGTCTCCATCCAACTGATGCACGATCCTCTGTCCTCGTTGCAGGTCGATATCGACATGCGCCTATTCGCGGCCTGATCAACACGGGCAACTCGTGCTTCCTCAACTCGGTGCTACAGGCAAGTCGACGGACAGCCACAGGCTAGCCGTGCTTACATCCACCGCGTGTGCAGTCTATGGCCGCATCGCCTGCCATGCTGCAGTTCCTCGATGAGATGCGGCAGGACCATGAACAACTAGTCGGCGACACACACACCGACCAGCATGCATCGCTTGTTTCGAGCGTATTGCTTGCTACACTCGAAGGCAAGTAGTGCGCACGTGTGCAATAGCCATAATGATCCAGCTCATCTTACCGCGTCGTGCTATGCAGCGATCAATGCGCCGACGGATGCACCCGCGGCATTCAGACCACGCCAGCTGACCCAGTCGCTGGCACAGCATCGACGCGTCGTCAATCGCGAGCAGCAGGTGAGCATGCACATTCGATGTCGCCCATGCATAGAGGCATCGTCTAAGCAATGCATCTAGGATGCCCACGAGTTCTTCCAGATACTGTCTGCCACATTGACGCAGGAGGCGGCAAAGGTCAACGAGCAGCGACGGATCATCTCCCTGCTCGACTCATCGGTGCTGAGACGTCTCATTGGCGGTGCAGCGGTAAGCAGGCATCTATGAGCATGTATGGACAAGTGACTGACGTATGCTTGCTCATTAGGCCATAGAGCCAAAGTATCCACGCATACGCAATCCGTTCTCCGGCTTGCTTGCCAGTCGAATATCCTGCGTCGATTGTGGCTACACGGTAAGCATGCATACATGCACGGAAAGGACGACAGTGATTAATGCCGCTGTTTATTGGCAGGGCCCCATACGACACTTTCCCTTTGACAATCTATCGCTTAGTCCGCCACTACAGGTACGTCATGCTACGCGTGTGCTGATTGCTGGTGTGTGTGAGAGGATGGCTGCTTACATGGCTTGCACACAGTTCTCCTGCAGTTTAGCCTACTGTCTCGAGCAGTATATACAGCTGGAGGTGCTCGACGATTTCAGCTGTCGACGATGCAGCCTCGTGGCCACGCAGAAACGACTGGCCAAGCTCATCGCCAGTCTCGAGGGAAGCGGCGAGGCAGCGGTCAAGGAGAAGGCGTGTCACGATCTGGGCCTCGTGGAGGCGGCGCTGGCGACGGATGTTGAGCGCGAGCTGGTAAGCGTGCATGCATCTGTTCGGCATGGCTGCCTGCTCACCATGCAACTAGCCGAGCATCAAGCTGGTACGGGCGATTAGTCGACAAACGACGAAGCAGGTCATGATTGCCCAGGTAAGCGAGACGAGAGAAGCATGGGACAGTTTATTTGACCATGGTTGTAGCCACCGCCCCTACTCTGCCTGCACATATCGCGGTCGACATTCTCGTATGCAGGCGACCTGCGCAAGAATGGCTGCTGGGTGCGCTTCCCTATTTATCTCAATCTCGCGCCCTACTGCACCCATGGCCAGCTGTGTCTGCAGCCCACACGATCGCTGAATGGCACGGCCATGAGCATGCCGGCTGATGACAATAGCGATGACGATGATGGCGAGCTTAGTAGCAAGGCAGCAAGTGAAGTGGATCCAGTGGCATGTCGTCCTTCATCATCATTAGCATCCTCATTGGCAGGTGCAAGTGGCAGTGACGCTGATGATGATATGGCGGTGCCGCCCATCTGGTACCGGCTGCGCAGCGTGGTCATCCACTATGGCGGGCATCATTATGGCCATTTTGTGGCATTTCGACAGGCGGCCTTGTCGGGCGACGAGCAGCCTGACAATGGCGGCGGCTGGTTCCGAGTGTCGGACGATGCCATTCGCGGCGTGCCTGTCGACGACGTGCAGAATGAGAATCCATATTTATTGATCTACGAGCGCGATCCGACGGTTGACGCGGGCGACGCGGCAGCTTCCAACATGCAGCTCGTGGCCGAGAAACGGCTAGCGCCAATGAATGACACGCTGCTCGCCGCCTCATTAGAGCAGCGGATGTCAATGTCATCGGCGGATGGCCGCCTCCCCGCCCTCACCACATCGCTCGTGCCTGCCATGGGCGACACTGTATATAGAAGCTCGTGAGCTGTCTCGGCAAACATCTCTCGTAAAAAGCGCACACACGCATGCGCGCACAATAAATGGTAATATGGCAATAGCACAGCACAATGGGCGTGGCATGCATGCGTCAATGTTCTATCTGCTAATGCTTCTGTATAAATACACCATGGCCAGTAGGCAACTACTGCTGCTGCTTCTTAGTTCGCCATTGCTATCTGCTCCACTGCCACCATGCCTATTCATCAGCTATCGCAGCGTGTACTCGTGCACCTCTACCACTGGAGACCATCGACCATCACAATCGCCCTACTGACACTCGAGGGCGTGGTGCTCGCGTGGTTCGGGTTCAAGGCGATCTACCAGCAAGTCTACAGCCCCATCACCTGCATTGTCGGTCCACGACATCCATATTGCTGTATCGCAGACGCAAGCCATAAGATGGCGCTAATGCAGCACCACATGGACGGACGCAGATGTTGCTGCCACGTCTGTCTTCATCCGCACTGCTGTCGTTGCTGCGGGCATGGCTGTCGTCATATGCCATGGCCACATCCGCAGCATGATCATCCAATCTACTCGGAGCGTATAGGCATGCTGCCACAACAGCATCCAACGCACGCGAGAACAGCATCGCCACAAGTCGACGAGAGGCACTTTACCTACTCGTCCTCCTCGTCATCCTCCTCAGAATAAAGCTTGGGTTTAATGTGTTTATGGCAATGAATAGCGTGCGCATGTGCAGCACGGTGGCAACAATTACACTCGACGTCGACGCGTCACAACGCGCTTCATTGTTTCGCTGTAGATCTGCGCATGCTCCGGATCCTCCATCAAGCGCAGATTCACCATCATACGACTGACACGCTGCTGCAGCCTGCTAAGGAGCGTCGATGTGGCCGCCGCGTCCTCCTCGGGATCGGCGAGCGGGGCGAATGACTCGCGCAGTGCATCGGCCGACTGGCGCGAGAGCAGCGTGGTGAATGCATTGGCGCGTAGCAGCTGCTCCTTCAGCGACAGCTCCTCCGAGCCGAACTTGATCCACAGCGGGCCGATCTGATTGACCGCGATGAAGAAGCTGATGTAGACGCGGTGCAGCACGGTGATCTGCTCGCGCGGCGTGAGGCCGGGCATGATGAAGCTGAGCAGCGCGCCGAGCCACGAATCCGACCACACACTTAGGCTGGCATCGATTACCAGCATCGCGCATAGGAAGAGCCAGCGCCAGTAGCTGCCGAAGCTGCCCTTGCCGAACAGGGCGAACAGGCCCATGACCACGCCCGTGCCGATGTAGTAGCCGAGGATGCCGGGCAGGGCCGATGCCTGATAGTCATGGCGCGTACGACACGCCTGGCACTGCGCCTGCTCCAAGCCAAACCGATCGTAGGCGAAG
This sequence comes from Syncephalis pseudoplumigaleata, assembly GCA_003614755.1. NCBI lineage: Eukaryota > Fungi > Zoopagomycota > Zoopagomycetes > Zoopagales > Piptocephalidaceae > Syncephalis > Syncephalis pseudoplumigaleata. Next base: position 4,879 of record KZ989131.1, on the reverse strand, counting down.
CGCCGCACCGGATCGTTGAGCGTCTCGTAGGCATTGCGCAGGCGGATGAACTGCGTGTCGCGGCCGTCGTTCTTGTCCGGATGGGCCTGGAGCGATAGGCGCTTGAAGTTGAGCTTCAGATCGCGCGAGCTGAAGGCCGACGGCGTGAGGTTGAGCTCCGCGTAGTGACTGGCGGGCAGCTGGTGGCGCGTCTCGGCGATCGTGTAGGCGAGGTAACCGAGCACGACGGCCGTGTAGATGTACCGGTAGTGGCGATGGTATTTGGCGTCGCCCTTCGTGGGACGCGAGCGTGAATCCACCGGATAGGCTATGCTGTAGTAGAGACGCTGCAGGAAGCCGGTGACCAGGCCGGGCACGAAGGCCCACAGTATCATATGGAGATAGAGGGACGCGCCACCATCCTCCGAGGAATTCATGGTGGCTGCGCACACGATATCTAGGCAGATTGCAGCAGCAGCAGCTATGAAGAGAGAGAGATGGAATAAGTTGACGGGAGTTAGAAAGCAACGAACACCGCAAGCATCATTGGCCTAATTTGACCGGCTTCCACATTTCTTCCTCTATTGTTGGCTGCGCGCGTGTGTGCACTTTCGCGCCACTTACTGGCATCATGACCACGAGCTATGCCGTCGAGGATCGTCTGGGCAAGTTGGAGCAGGATCTCGAGCTGCTTCGCTATCCCTATGCACTCGACCGACAAGCGTAAGCTGTAGCGACAATAATAGGCGCAGGAGTATCGACTAATAGCTATGGTGGCACTGCAGTATCCGCGCCAGCAGCATCAAGGCCTTCCTGCCCATATTCAGCTATTTATTGACCGAGTTCTCGCATCCTATCACGACCTTCCTGGAGCATCTGCCGGAGCGATCGGATGTCGAGCCATGGACCATTGTCATCGATCGGATAAGCCGTTCGCGTGGCAGCACGGCCTATGTTGTCGACGCCATCTATCGACTGCTGCGCGAGCAGCTCAACGAGCCGCATCCTCGAATGTCGGAGGCGCAGCTATTTGATAGTGCGACGCCGGTGGAGGAGAAGCTCGAGTGGATGAGCAGCATACTGCGTCTATTCCGGCACTGGCATAATGATCTCTTGCTCGAGAGGAAGAAGAAACAGAGCGGCAGTGGCAGCATCGAGCGACCGCTGCAGAAGCCGACAAAGTCAACGGAGCTCGACTTTCTATTGCTCGAGCCGCCCGTCGCAGCATCGGCCGCGCATGATGTGTCCAGGAAGCGCCACGAGATGAATGGTCCACGCGAAGACAATGCTGCCAATCTGCGCGAGCTATTGGCGGTGCCGGACCAGGAATGGCACGAGGATGTGCCGCAGCTCGACAGTAAGGAGTTTGACCAGCTCGTCCAGATCCAGGAAGAGATCCAAACGGTATTTACTCGATGGATGTGCATCTGCTCGCCGGTCATGGCTATAACGTGCATCGTGTCATTAGGAAATACGCACGCTTATTGGCAAGCTGTACCGGCTGGAAACACAGTTGACGACGGTGACGCGCCATCTAGGACGGTATCGATCGAGCAGGCCATCTGCCAGCACTAAGCACGCGGCAGCCGATGTCGATGCTGGTCCTATTCTGCCCAAGGATCCCATGGCACTACGCTACACGAAGGGAGATGCAGGCACATCTGGTCGATTGAAGGACGATGTGGCAGAGCATAAAGAGCGCCATCACCATCAGCACCATCAGCATCGTCGCTTGCCATGTCCATCGAGCCATATCGCGCCACCCATACTCGACAAGTATGCTGAGCAACCAAAGACGGGCAGATTCAAGCATCAAACAGCCACAGCAATGACGGCAGCAGCAAAGCCTAGCACGGATCCACTGGCCAAGGTAAGCAAGCATATGTGTGTGTGCGTGCGTGTCCATCTGTTGCATGCTTGCTCATCTCGCCGTAGACGAATCCATTTATTGCATCGACCATGGAGGATGACCCATTTGTGGCCGTCAACCACTGGCGCCATAACACGTTCCATAAGCATCACTGGGCAGTGGCCGACGACGAGGTATGGCCGGCGTGCCGAGGACCATCATCTGCCACGCTGCCCAGTCGCACTAACCACATGCATAGACCATCCACTCCAGCCAGCAGTATAGTCGACGTCGACGCTTGCCGGATGCCTACAAGTTTGTAGGGATTGCTGCGGTGGCATGGCAGCACGACCAGCCTACTGATCATTACCATTGTTTATTAGATGGCACCGGGCAGGCAGGATGATCCGGTAGACACATCATCGTCGACGCTGCATCATGAAGTGCAGTATGGGCATGCACGGGTAGGAGCATCCACTGCGGGCAAAGCATAGCAGCTGTGTACTGAGCACAGCGCATAAGCAGGATCCTGCAGGACGATCTCGCTCGCATCGAGCACGTAGGATGCGCTCGCGGGACCGGCCGCCCTCCGAGTCGGACGATTCGATCCATGCGATGCTGCACAACATGTCGGCGCGCTTCCATCGTCGTGGACCGACGAAACAGCGAAAAGCCTAAACGTGTGCAGGCATCATCAAAATAAACCTACACACACCTTTCTTCTCCTTCCTTCTCCTTTACGCTCATCATGTCGCTTTTCACCCGTCCCACTGCCTCGCTAGCACCGCCAGTCGAAGCGGCAGACGCAGCCACAGGCGCACTATCAGCCATAGGCGATAATAACAAGGAGAGCGGGTGCGGGGACGGTGAGGAGGAGGACGGGCCGAAAGCACCGCTTCCCGACGATATCGTCGAGTATCTGGAGCGACAAGCCTATGTGGTGGCCCATCAGTTCCAGTCGCTTATGGCCGGGCTGCATGACCGATTGCAGGACGTAAGTTGTGGCTCACGAGTGCTGCCTACATATATATACAGAGAGGTGAGGGCTTCCTGTACTCATTGCCGCGCCTTTGCCCAGATGACGCACCTTACGCTGGAGAACGTCCAGACACATGCATTTGCGGTGGAGCGCTTCGATGCCCAGGCGAAGGCGCTGGTGGAGGCGGCATCGGCGCTTATCGTGCAATGCGACCATCTCGACCAGGAGATGGAGTCGATCCATGCCATTGCCGATCAGCTGTAAGTGGCCGCTGCATGCATGAAGTATGCCTATAGCAGCACTCATCGTCATGTTCCTCTCGCGCTTTGCAGGAAGGGATTCCATCAAATGCTCGATCTACTCGAGCAGCGAATGCGCCTCTAGCCCTCGCCGCCAACCGTGTATAGCTTGTCCTTTGTGTATACTATCAATGAATATACTTGCGCCCTCACTCGTACTGGCCCGACCATTGGAGCGATATTAATAGCGTGCCGTGTGTGCGCGCACGGATATAGACGCCAATGCCTCTCTCTCTCTCTCTCTCTTTCTTCCTTTGCATGCATGTGTATATATAAACGACGCGCCACTTCTATTTTTACGGCGCTGTCGCGTGACACAATATGGCGCTTCCAGCGGACGCATTGGTACCTGTTTTCTCCCTGTGGACGGCGGAAACGGACCATTTTTCTTGGCTTCTAGGCTCGCGCATCATAGAGCGAGGCCGCGTACGTGAATGCATGGCGGTGCAGATAATTCAATGTTGGCGGAGTTGTGGAAACCAATCAGTGGACACTATCTATTTTTACCACCACGCCGCATGTACGCCTATCTGGTTGGCGGCGCTAAGGCAGGTGGCAGCGTCGATGGTCACGGCCGCTCTACTTGGACGGCGGCGGCAGTAGTAGCAAGTACGACATGGACATTGGCACGAAGGAGCAGGAGGAGGAGGATGGCAGGCGGTCATAACAAAGACCATACTCGATTTAGAAAGGCGTGCACATAGAACATCCATTCATTAAGCCATCGCTAACAACAACAAAGATCTCGGCCTGTGCTGTGCTATTAATAACCGGCATTTGCATGCAGACTGAGCTATTATTATGCATCCTTTGGGCATTTCATTGTTTATGGTCGGGAGGCGGACATTGACAACATGGTGATGGCGACGGCGACGACAATGATGATGATGATGATATGGATATGGATATGGATCAGTGGGTTGGCATATGGATGCTGTCGTTGCACATGATGCTGCGCAATGGAGCGAACAGGCGCCATTGCCATATTCGCGCCCTCGCACTCTCGCACTCGCGCGCTCCCACTTTCCACTCTTCTCGCTCGCTATGGAAAGGAAACAATCACTCGCATCATGGCGGTGACGGCCATCCATGGAAGGGCGTGTGGGTATGACGAGGACGGCTAGCCACGGACATCGTTGCCTCCTTTGATGCCGTCGCCCTAGTGGCCATCATCATGGTGGTGGCCATCACGGTGATGGTGGTGGCATCGTCGGCGGTGACGGTGGCGCGTTCCAAACCTGCTCGCAAAGTCATCCCATGTCACCTCTCTCTCTCGCTCGCTCGCTCGTGTGCTCGATTCGTATAAAAGCCTTTGTCGTTCGGCGACGTCGCTAGATTCCTCCTCCCCGGCATTCCCCTCTTCTCTGTCTTCTACTCGACTGTTAGCATATCCTTGTTACTTTCGTTAGCATTCTCCTTCTCGCCTTGCATATTCCACACCACTCCTCCCCTCGCCCTCCTCGCCCTAACATTAACGTCTGAGCTTTGGGACGTTATTGACGCCGGTTGCATCGTTCCTTATACATCGACGTACCACTGCCACTTTCCGGCTAGCTCTGGTCGACGTATCATAAGGGCCATTTGTTTATATTTTATTTTTATCCTGCTTATCACAGCGGTTGTCCACTTTGTAACGAACGGTGGCCGTGTGTGTCCGCTCCTACGTATATATTATATATATATATACAGCTACGCGTCGCGACTATCTCCGCGCCCTTGCTCCTGCTCTATCGGTCCATTTGTATATATACATTGTGGTCGATAGGCTCGCAC
>KZ989130.1:0-24255 GCA_003614755.1 Syncephalis pseudoplumigaleata | reverse complement strand
CCACATCGGCCGAGCATGACCAGGAGCATCTGGTGTCGGAACATCCGGAGGAAAGCGCGCCCGGTCTGAAGCGCGTGGTCTGCATCGCACTCGAATACAGCGACCATGGCCGCTATGCCTTCGACTGGGCGGTGGACAACTTTATACGGCCCGATACCGATCTGGTACGCCCAAGGATGTCGTGGCGAGCAGGGCATCCTATTCATTCATTCATCCGCTCATCTGCTCTGCCATCATCGTCAGGTGGTCCTGCTTAATGTTCGCAATCCCGTCGCTGTTCCCGCTCCTTATGGTGTGACTGGTAGAGCAAAGACAAGGGGATAGAGAGGGAGAGCGAGCAATGGATCAACTAACCAGCGTGCTCTTCATTGTATGTGCTTGCTATGACTGGCGCTCCATCATTCACAAGGCGCTGGCTATCTCGACTTTTCCGACTATGCCATGAGCATCGAGAAAGCGGTAGGTGATGCTGCTTGTTGGCCATCTCTACGTGCGCGCGCGCTAGTCTGCAGCTCCCACTCATGCGATGGCTGCATCTGTGTAGCATCGTGATGCGAGTCACCAATTCCTACGCGATTATGCCGCTCGATTGATGGAGCGCAAGGTATGACAGTGGCATTGGCACACCTGCTTCCCCCCTGCTGCTTACTTACGGCGGCCACAATGGATGTAGATCGCCGTGAAGGCCATTGCGCTTCGTGGCGATGCTCGCGATGAGCTGGTGCGCAAATCGGCGGAAGTACACGCGGACGTGCTCATTATGGGCTCGCGCGGACTGGGCGTGCTTAAGCGGTAAGCAGCACACGCGATTGAATCATGCTGTCTTGCTGCTCCTATGCTAAGCTACTCGTGATGGTGTTCGACATTGACATGTGGCCAGAACGCTCCTTGGCAGTGTCAGCGACTATTGCGCGCACAACTGCAGCATGCCCATCATCATTGTGAAGATGCCCGCGCCCGACACCGAGACCGAGGAGCAGCAGTGAGATGCGTGCATGCTCGTGCAGTCTTCATTGTCCACCTGTAAATAAACGTCATCGATCAAAGCATCGCTGCCTTCCTACTCTTTCCCTTCCCTCTCCTCTCCTCTTCTTGTATTGTTCATTCGTCGGCTAATTGCGCGTTCATGTCGGCAACAGCAGCAGCAGCAGCAGTAGCGTCATTGTTGGAGGCAGATACGCCTGGTGTCGAGGCATGGATCAACGCCTGTCTATCGAGCGACACCGAAGCAGTGGATGCATCAGAGGCAGCGCGTATATGTGCGTGGACGAGCAATACGCTGCCGCAGCTGGAGGCAGAAGCCAGGTCGCTCGACGGCATGCTGGCTGCAGAGGCAAGCCAACTAAGCGCCCAGCTGATTCCCAGTGTGCAGGCGCAGCTAACAGCACTGCGCGAGCGGGCCCGCGACATACGCACGGACACCGTGAAGGCGATGCAGTACAGCAGCCGGACAAGCACGGATAGAGCGACATCGACCAGTGATCACGACATCGATGCTTAATGAGTGCTACTTCCGCTTTCCCCCAGCAAGCTTCATGGATAAATAGCATCTAGGCATAGGCTGCTGTTGCATTGAATATATATGTACCAGCATAGCACAAACAGTGCTGGCCACTTTAGTAAACACACACATACACATACATACAGACACAGAGATGCACTGCCGTAAGCTGTTCTAGGAATGCGCGCCATTGCAATAGTGATATGCTTTATACCGAGAACAGCCTGCGACCACTTACGCCTCCTCGCCATGCCATGTCTACAGTCCAATCCACGATGACTCGCCGTTCACGTTGTGGATGCACGAGGCGGCAATGAGACGCCTGCGCGACGACACCACATTGAACGAGGGCGCGGTCGGCTCGTAGACCATGACGCTCCATTCGTACCACGTCTTCTTGCAGTTGGTCCGGCGCCAGAAGTGAACATCGACAATGGCATCGGATGGCACGTAGATTGGGTTCTGCCGACGAGAGGCAGTCAGCATGCGATGAAGGATGATGAGGATGGCATGATCGTGGATGCTTACCTTGAGCGGGAAGAGAATGGGGAACCAGCTGAACATGCCCTCGGATGCTGTCGATGGCAGAATGCCTGTGGCTGCGTGTGAGCCATGCTTGCTTGCCACAGTGGCGGCGGCAGCAACTACTTACTTAGCGTCACGTCCTTGTAGAGCACCGTGTCAAAATAGCCCGCGATGCCGTGCATCATCGCTGCCTGCGCGAGCGTGAATGTGTTGCGCGAGTAGCGCACGTTGTGCTTGTTGTCCATTCGTGGCTCTGCATTACACGGCGTAAACATTGAGACATCGGCCACACTGGCGATCATTGTCATCATTATGATGCTGCTTACCGATGAGTGCATGCGTCTTGCTGCTCCTTAGTGGATGCTCGAATGTCCAGATGGCTTGTGGCTCGGCCATCTGATGCACTGCGCTGAACAGCACGACGTAGGGCGTCTCGTGGCGGGACGGGCTCGGCAGCGCCGCCACCTCCGCGTGCAGCTTGGCCGAGCTAAGCGGTGCAATGAAGGAGGTGTACGAGGCAGGAATGGAGATGCCGTCCTCTAATAAACAATACGTTGGCTCTGGCATATCACATGCATCGAATAGCACCACTCACCCTTCAGCAACTTCTGTGCGCCATCGAGACATTCCGGCGACAGCTCGTTATCGCCGAATGAGCCCAGCAGCTCGCTGACCAGGATGTCGGCCCGCTCCTCCGTGTCCCATTCGCGCATGTCCGTCCACACCACGGTGACACGCTCGCGCCACACCTCCTTGTTCATCTTCTGCAGCGTCACATAGGCGTTCGGGTTCTTCTCGATGGCGAACACGCGCACTAGCCGATTCGCTCTGCGGGCCGCCTCCAGGCAGCGCGTTACGAGTGGGCCGCGGCCCGCGCCCACAACCATGATGACGCTCGTTGTCTCGGATGCCGCGGCGTCGGGCACGCGGTCGCACAGCGCCCGGTAGACGGCCTCCTCGTACTGCACATACTTGACCGGATCCTGCTCGAACACCTGGTAGGTCGACGACTCGAGGTTGTCCATGAGTGGCTGGAGCGGCGCCTGCAGATAGTCCTGGTAGCCCGTGGCGAATGCCTCGCAATGACTGGGAGGCGGCGGGTTCGCGGCCAGGTGGCGCACGTATTGCTGGTAGTGCGCAACCTGCGCCTCCGCCACGGGAGCCTCCGCGCGCACGATGACCTCCACCGAGCGACTGAGCAGCCGGTGGATCACGGCCTGGTGGCGTCTGCTCAGCACGGGGTAGCCCTTGGCGTTGCGCAGCCACACCGACTCGGGCAGGACGACGGCGGCGATGGGCTCGGCGAGCCAGCGGTCGAGCTTCTCCTCGTCGGGCAGGTCGGCCGTCAGCTCGAGGCACAACGCCACCGACGGAGCATGGCCGCACAGCAGGCGCAGGAGGCTCCAGCACTCCCAGTTGCCGTCCTCGTCGACGGTGGCCGCGGCCATGCCCTGGATGCCGGCCTCGTTGGAGGTGCTCGCGCGTACCCACAGCTGCGTGTAGGAGGCGGTCGCGATGGTCTGGCTGACGTAGCGCGCCACGCTCGGCACATCCACGAGCAGATCGGGCAGCGCCAGGATCATCGCGGGCAGGCCCAGATGGGTGGCCCAGGCCGTCTCGCGCTGCAGCAGCTCCTCCGCGGCGATGTAGTCGGCCGTGTCCTTCGCGGTCACATCGGCCCAGGCGGCGTGGCGGCCCACGACGGAGCTCGCCCAGTCGACGCGGTCGAGCACGAGCTGATCAAGGCTGAACGCGCGGTTCTCGGGCAGCCCAAGCGGCACCGCTGCCGCCGCGTCTCCCTCCAGGCGCGCGGCAAGCTGGCGCGTCCGATTCGTTAGTGGTGTCGTGACATAGTCGTAGCCGTGCTGCTTGGCGCTCTCTATCAGCGGGCCAAGCTCGGCCGAGGATGCTGCGTCGATCTCGATGCCTACGCGCACGGTCTTGGCCATGGCTCGCTCTACGGATGCTAGATTCTCGATAATAAACGGCTGGAAGGAAGGGCTTGCTGCTAATGCTGCGAGGAACACTATACCAGAGGAACTATAAAGAAAAAGACAAAAAGACAAAATGTCCCGCTGTGGTCACCACTGCTGGCACACACCGCACAAGGGGCAAGCAAAGCGTCGTGTCTACGTCAATCGCTGTGATGATGATGATGATGATGGATGAATGATGAATGATGGCGTGCTATTGCGATTCCTTGTTACTAAACACACGCTCCATTCTTCTCTCTCTCTCTCCCTCTCTCTCTAAACTATATAGCCGCACGGTCAGGGCGCAGGTGGTTGTTATTCGTATACTAGTGTACAGGGACACGATGCCCGCCAGCTACTCGGCCACGGGCATACTTGTGGTGGCGCTATCCGTCCGTCTTGGGCTGTTTGCGCTGCTTCCACCGAGCATACTCGACACCATCGCGCAGCGTGTCGAGCTGTCCACGCCACTCACCAGCTACCATCGCCGTAAGTAGGATGAAGCCAGCGTGCTCTATAGGGCATAGCAATGACATATAGATACATATGTGTGTATTGGTGCTGTTAGTGAAGGAGGGCGTGTTCCTCTACCAGCATGGTATTTCGCCGTATGATGGCGGTGTGACCCACCAGGTAGGGCCGTTCGCTGTTCCTTACATTGTGCAATAGAGGGCGTGTGCTTACACGATACATACGATGGCGACATCGTAGGCGCCGTTGCTGCTTGCGGCATTCTCGGCGATGGACTATCTTCCGCGCGCATGCCACTGGCTTGTGTTCTCGCTGCTGGATGTGGCCTGTGCCTACTGGCTCATGGCCATTGTACGGTGCAAGGCGCATCAGACGCTGCCGAAGCAGCGGAAATACAGGCTGCAGCAGACGCTGCTCGATGACTGGCAGCTTGCCGTGGCCGCACTGTAAGCAAGCACGGCTGCACGGCGATCTGTTCCGGTGGTAAGGCGGTGCTAACTCCCCGCCATAGCTATCTCTTCAATCCCTACACCATACTAAGCTGTCTGGCCTGCTCGACGCTGGGCTTTGTCCATCTGTCCATACTGTCCGCGGTAGGCCTGGCGATGCAGGGTAGGTGGCGATGATGGAAATGGCGGCATGCAGCGATGGTGGCTCATAGCATGCAGGCTATGGCGTGGCCTCCATGGCATGGCTCGCCTTCGCCAGCTATCTCGACTACTATCCGGTGATGCTGGTGCCGGCGGCCATCCTCCTGCTGCAGCAGACACGGCCGGCCACATCGAGCAAGGTAGCGTGGCTTGCCGCGTGGACATGCCCATGCACTCATACGCGCTTTAGCTGCTGTTCGGCTGGTATGCCGGCCTGTTCCTCGTGTGGCTTCTGTCGCTACTTGTTGTCTCGCGCGTGCTCATGGGATCCTGGGAGTTCCTCGATGCGACCTATGGCGTCATGTAATTAGCCATGGCCGTGCTTTGTCGTTGCCTCAACGGCAGATGGAGCCACTAACGGCCGCTTCCCATCCCTGTTCCTGCTCTAGCTTAACTGTGCCGGATCTGACGCCGAATGTCGGCCTGTTCTGGTACTACTTCATGGAGATGTTTGACCATTTCCGCGCTTTCTTCCTGGTCGTCTTCCAGATGAACGCCCTCGTCTACGCCCTTCCCATTACCTATCGATTCCGGTGGGTGGCACGCGCCACTGCCATACCATCCGCGCACTAATGATCGTCGTCTGCATGCCAGCCACCATCCGCTCTACATCGTGTTCGCCCTCTGCGGCATCATATCGGTGTTCAAGTCGTATCCGAGCTTTGGCGACACCGCTTTCCATCTGGCGTTCCTGCCCGTGTTTAGAGAGCTGATGCCATGTAAGCAGCAGCAGCAGCAGCAGTGCAGCCGCCACCCCACGCTTCCCTCTGTAACGATGACTGTCGCGTATAGACTACCGCTACTCCTTTCTCGTCGCGCAGGTGTACGCCTTCACGGGCGCACTTGCGGTGGCCTTCTACCACATATGGATCCACGTGGGCACGGGCAATGCCAACTTCTTCTACGCGATCACACTCGTGCACGCACTCGGACAGATCATGCTGCTCATCGACACGGTCTACGCGATGCTTCGGCACAAGTTCTGCGTCGACTATCCGCGCTATCGCCAGTGCAAAGTGGTGCAGACATGATGTCGCTCTGTTCGATTGCGCAATAAACAAGCGTGATGCCGCGCCTGTCTTATCTTGCTTTTGCCACTCACGTGCCTGTAGTCGCCAAAGGCCTAAACAACAATGCAGACGACAGCCATGTCGCGAATGCTCGTCCACGCCTGCAGTGATGATGACGACACATCCGCGATAGCCGCGATAAACATGTAGCACGAAGATGCATGTCGTGTGCGAGCACCGAGCAGACCACGATTGATGAAGGACTGCCTCGCTCTCTCCTTTCCTATTCGCTATGCATCCGCGAATAGACTCATCACTCTCGGACAGTGCCGTGCACTGCGAGATGCGCTTATCTCGCGGGCAGTGCCAATCCGTGCCGTATGCCGCACGAGCGCAAGAGAGAGAGAGAGGAGCGCCTTGTCCGGCACGGCAAACGCGACCATTCATTGTCCCTGGGAAGCAAACACACACACACATGGAGGGCAAATCTTCTTTATTGCGCGGCAGGACATGGCGGATCCGCTACAGTTGGGCCGGTGCACGTCCATGGAGCAGAGGCGAGCATGGAGAAGGCATCCTGAACGGGGCGCGCGCCATGTGACAGGGAAAGGTGCCAGCATTGGCCTGCACGTCGTGGATCACGCTCTCCAAATAGAAATCGATTGACAAACAGTTGAGCGTGTCCGCACCGGCCATTGGAGCAGCTGTCGAGGCGGCGACGACGGCGGCAGTGATCATGAACAGGCTCGCTCATTGTGTGCAAGGCATGGAGTGGAATAACGTACACGCGCGTGCGTGCGTGTTTGAAACAAGTCGCGCGTTGGGATGAGCCTGTGAAGGATGAAGAGGATGAAGAGGATGAAGAGGAAGAGGATTCATCCATGCAGCCGAGCGAGGAGACGAGCTTATTCCTCGCTGGCCAATGCGGCAGCAGGAATGATGGACGCGCTGCAACAATGGCAGTCGCTGTCGCCTTGGAATAAATGTGCATAAGCAGCATCATCGTCCTGCCGCTGCTGCTGATGTGCTCGTGTGTCGCGGTTCCACCTTCTTTGCCGGCCTGTTCCTTGCTCTTCTTCCTTGCCTTGCATTGTTGTATACTTTGTTATCATCGCTCCAGCCACCACCATCGCCAACTTGTTTTTGTATACGCAGGCTATCCTTCCATTCCTCTCGCCGCGTACATATCGTCTTCTCTCTCTCTCTCTCTCTCTCACAGTGCTTCTTCGTACTAGCACAGCAAGTCTGCATCGCACAAGGTACGTAAGTTGGTGTACACACACACACACACACACACACACGACCACACGCATGTCCAGTGTGTTGTTGCTCATTGACCGGATGTGATTGCCGTATTGGTTGGTTTGGTTGCGCATGCTGATTGTTATACAAATTACGAACGTGCTCATTCCATGGATTGCGCTATGCTGGACGCGAACATGCCTGCTCCTATCGTGCTAGGCTGCCACGTTCCTATTGCTTCTTTATTTGCTCGTCCTTTCGCTCCATGTGCTGAGGATGGCGATGACGGTCACAATGGCCGCCCTCTTCTTCCTTCATTGTCGTCCGCCAAACATGGCACAGCACCATCTATGTCGTCGTCATCATCAGCATCATCATGGCAGACTGGTCGATGTGGCTACTGCTAGGCAGCATCTACTTTGTGTGTGTGTGCGTGTATGTAGACTGCCTCTTTCGCTGTCGAATAAGCCTCTATGTGCCGCGTGCCATGTCGGCCATGGGGCACACATACACACACACATGCCATTGGATGGATGGCACATCTCGCCGTGGCGCTCCATGGTCGCGGTGACCGTCCATTGGTCTCTCGCCATGTCCGTCCATATCCATTTAGTTCTATTACGCACGCAGCCGCCGTCGAGGACCACGTTGACGAGTGCTGGCTTTATTCGGCAGCGATGCCTTCCATTTTTGTGGTGTGCTATTGCACGCATCCACCGACAGATGGCGCACGTCGTTCGTTTGCTTCGTTGGCCCGCCAGCCGTTTGAGTGTGCGTGCGTGTGTGCGTGCGGGTGCTCAAGCAGAGTGGCCACCACCACCATCACCATCACCATCACCACACTCATTCCCATGCCTGATGAGGATCCCTTTTCGTCCATTCGTTGACACTCCGCTCTTTACTACGAAGTTGTTTTCCTTTCCGCCAACCTATTCCAACTACTCCGCTCTGCACCTTGGCCGCTGTTTATTCCGCCTTCTACTCCGTCCACACAAACGCAAACAAGCACGCACACGCGCACAGTTGTTACTATTGTTGTCCTTTGGTTTGCACCCACCGTATACGGCTAGCCATTGGCCGTTTTTACTTGCGGAGTAGCAGCAGCAGTAGCAATAGCAGGGTAAGAAGGTGGGACGGCCATGCTCCTATGCCACCGTCGGTGGATCCGGCGGACAGGATGCCAAAGGCCCGCTGTGCTGTGCGCTCGACAAAAGGATGTACCTGTGCTTGCTTGGGCGTGGATGAAGATGGCGACAATGCTGGTGGCCACAGTGCAATTGCGCCGCAGTGGATCGAATAGAGTCGTGCTGGATGAGCGATGGCCTCTCCATAGCTACGGTCGTAGCGTCATTCGTGTTACGAGGGCTGTGGTCCTTGTCCAACCTCGGATGCACGACGAATCCTACGCTTAATGCGCAGTAGAACTGGCCAGCCAGCCAGCCATCCAGTCAGATGCCATGCGCTCCTTTTCTGCCGAAAGGCATGATGTGCGGTGCTATGAGTGTGTTTGCACGGCGGTGCTCGTTCGAATAGGACATTATTCCCTCATCCTCATCCTCATCCTTCTTCGAATGACTCAGCGTCTCGGCACTGCCATCCTTACTCCGTGCCATTCTGCGGCAAATGGGTGAGAGAGGGGAGGGAGGGGAGGGAAGGGTGAATGGTTCATGGGCATTCGACTTGCGTCTCATCATGCCATGCATGCACGGCTTGGATGCCGCCGTCCATGGTTTATGCGCATTGGATTGTGCTCGTGCGCCGTGTATGTTACACGCGGATGCAATCTACTTGTCCATGCTTACCTCATACGGCTTGATGTGTATGGCACGATCGCGACGGGCACATTGCGCAATAGGATGTCGCTATAGCGGATCGTATATGGCTTGTGTGTGTGCGCGCAGAGGGTGGTGATGGTCATTGCAGGCAGCATTACCAGCGCAACGGCTGGCGATGTGACCATAACAACTTGGCATGTGCGTGCGTGCACATGATCCTTGTCCATTAGCGCGGCGGAGTGATGCGCGGCCAAGACGGCATTGTCATTCGGGGCGGTCTTTCTTCTCCATTCCATATGATCCCGCGCTAACCGGTTACTTCTCGCTCTGTGCTGCTGCTGATGATGCTGATGCTTGTCAATGGACTAGGCGACGCCAAACCTGTAAGTAATACGCTCGCCCACTCGCTCGCCTGAGCCATCGTCCGTTTGCCTCGGCACTACCCCGCACCTCAAGGACAGGAGGAGAAGGAAGCGTTGCACGATCTTTAGCGCAACATCCCATTAGGTAAGTTGGCCTTCCCGCGCTATCCCCGTATGGAGTATAGGAGCGACAGTCTGCCTTGTGGGGGGCATAGAGGCACGATGCGCGCACAAACATTTCATCGTTTCCACTTCCATTCCATTGTTGACTGACTGTGTCCGATGGAGGGTATGACAAGTATCCTCCTCCTCATGATGATGATGATGGTGATGATGATGATGGTATTGGCGTGTGATGCTGTTGTCAATGGTTCAGGCAAGACCGTTAACACGTCTGCTCGCCTGATCGATGCCATGAACCAGTCGAGGATAATGAGGCAATTGGCATTTATTGATTCTGTGGAAGGCGAACGGCTCTCGCGATGTGCTCGTCTCTTCTCAACGAAAGAAAGAGAATGTGGCTGTGTAGAGGCGAGGATTGCTTCCTCTCGCTGCCAATGGCATGTTGAGCATAGTAGTGGATGCATTCCTTCTCCTCCTTCTCTGCATGCGCGTTCTGTTTAATGAGCGCGAGGCTGTAACAGAGGCCATCCTATCGATAAGGTGCTTCTACGCGAATCGAATGCCACGGCTTCAAACACATTCGCTCTTGCCACTTGCTCTAGTGCATTGCTGCCAATCCTCCTGTGGACCATTAGCATGACCATGCCAAATCCCTTCCCTCCCTTTCTCGCCTTTCTCGCTCGCTCGCCCGCCCTTTTCCATCATGCACGCACCTACGCGCCTGCCTGCCTACGCTGTCGCTCGAAGCGTGAACACGTGCCGGGGTCGATATCGACATTTATCCGCCACAGCGTATGCTCGACAGCATCAATGTGGCGGCAGCGGCAGCAGCAGCAGGACCACAGGCTTTTTCGTGCATGCGCTTAAAGGCGCACGTCTCCCCCGCCCACCCCCAAAACAGCGGCCATAACTCGCACATCCACCGCGCACCTTTCATCATCCACACAACGCACCTTTTTCTCTTCTTGAACGCCTGCTGTGTTCACCCTCTTCAGTGGCTGTGTAGTGCTCTGTTACCTTACTTCTTCTTCTGTCGCTCACTCTGTTTGTCTCCCGCTCTTCAACGCCGCCCTCACGTCTACTATTATCGCTGTTATTGTGGTCTTGTTCATTAGCCTTTCATTGGTACTCTGTGCTGTGCTGTGCTGTGCTGTGTTTGTGTGTTTGTGTGCGGCTTTACTTTCCCGTGGTGCGGTAGTAGTCGATAGCCGCCGTTGTAGCGCGCATTAGTAGTCGGCGACAGCGGTAGTGGTTACGCACGCCTGCCACGTCACATCCCCGCGGTGTTCGTACGTGTGTTGATATTCATTCTCTCTCGCCTCTACGACGACGACGACGACGCCTCATCCATAATAATCATAATCATAATCATCACCATCATCATCGCCATTCATCTGCTCGTTGCGCACATCCAAAGACGACTGTAACAGCGCCGACAACGACACTAACCATAGGACATCCTGCTCTCTCCATCTTCCCCCACCTATTTATTTGTTTGTTTCTTAACGCTTAGGTACATTGCTGCCTTCCCTGATCGATTGGTTATTCCTCACCGCCGCGCTTAATCATCCTGCGCATCCTGGCCTGCTTGCTATCGCCATCAGCACCATCAGCCCTGTCGTGCTCGCTGTGTACGCCTTCCGCCCTGCCATCTTCCTGCGTGTGACACATCGGCCACACATCTCCTGTTCAGCGCCCGTGCTCCAGTTCTTCTGCACCATTCCACCGCACCACCCACCTACGCCGCGCCATGTCCAACACTAGCGGAGAAGCGGCCACGGCGGCCGCTGCAGCCGTTGCATCGCAGCTCTACCACGGCGGCATATCCCACGCTGCCGTCAATGGCTTTGCCGACATGCACCACCATCACCACCACCATGCGTCGCTGCCGCCACTTGCTCAGCAGCAGCATCAGGATCAACAACAGCAACAGCAACAACAACAGCAACAACAGCAGCAGCAGCAACAGCAACAGCTGCGCGGCAATCCGGATCAGGCGCAGATGGTATCGCTTCATGAGCAGCAACGCTGGTCGCTTGCTCCTCAAAGCACCTCGCAACCATTGGCCATGTCGGCCGCCCTGTCCTCCTCGTCGCTTCAGGCGTCGCAGTACAACGCGTCCATTCAGCCGCCCCAGTCGATGGCCGCCGCACAGGCCTCGGCGATGGCGCCCTCCTCCTCCTCGTCGGCCTCGTCGACCCCGGCCATGCCCCTCGGCCTGGGCACCACCGCCGCCAGCAGCAACGGCGCCGAGTCCTACACCGACACGAGCTTCTCGCAGTACAGCGAGGCACTGGTCTCGAGCGCCCAAATGACCACGGCCGGCCACGCAGTCACGATGGCGGTGGCGTCCATTGGCCAGGACGCGAGCATGTACCTAAATCAACAGCTCGGCGGAAACTCCGCCGCCACCGCCAACCGCGCCGAATTCGACACCGCCCGCCTTGGCTCGTATGTTCCGCTTCAGACGCCGTCGATGTCGGCCAATCCGCGCATTGGCGACACGGGCAGCGAGATGCTGCGGCCAGAGTTCGAGCGTCGTCTTTCGCTCGAGTCGAGCCTCGCGCGCCACTCGAGCCTGTCGATGGCGGCAGCCGCAGCGGCCGTGGGCAGCTACCACTCGTCCATGCTGAGCCGCCGCCGCCGCTCCGACACCTACAGCTTCACCGCCGATGCCGGCCCGTTCTTCCTGCCGACGCGCCAGCACCACAAGCTGTTCACGCTCGACCAGAAGCACAGCCTTGTCGCGCAGATCCAGTCCAAGATGGACCGCGGCTTCTTCCTGGCCGACAACGACTGGACCTGCTACCGCCGCAACTACTTCCAAGTGAGCAGCTCGTTCTCGCTCCAGACCGCCAACCACCACCCGTTCACGCAGCCCGAGATCCCCTGCCTGATCGAGGGCGAGAACGGCATCTTCTACCACGTCACGCAGTTCTCGCTCGGCGTGGCCGCGCGCGTCTCCAACAGCGACAAGAAGATCGAGCTCGTCCAGCACACGCCGAAGCGCGACAAAGGCCCGCAGTCCACGCCGCTGGCCAAGCCCATCCGCGCCGGCGGCAATCTGAACATGAGCTCGGTCGGCAACAACCACAGCATTGTCACGTTCGAGCGCGTGCAGTTCAAGACGGCCACGGCCAACAACGGCAAGCGCCGCGCCGCCCAGCAATACTACGTGCTGCTCGTCGAGCTCTTCGCCGACACGAGCGCGGGCAAGACGTTCCGCGTGGCGACGGCGCAGTCGGCCCCGCTGGTCGTGCGCGGCCGCAGCCCGGGCCACTACGCCGACCACCACGAGCGATTCAACCCGCTGGCCGTCGGCCGGTCGGTCTCCCATCACGGCGGGCTCTCGGGCTCGCCGCCCCACCTCGGCAACGGCGCCGATCTCGCCGGCCTCTCCTCGCCCTTCTCGTCCTACTCGTCGTCGCACTACGGGGGCGCCTCGGCCATGACGCCGCTGGGCAGCGCGATGGCCAAGATGGAGATGACGACGGCCGGCGGCGGCGCGAACTCCGTGATGATGTCGCCCGCCACGCCGGGCCATCTCGCCGGCCAGCCAGGCGGCGCGGCAGCCCCCGGCAACAACGGCTATCCGTTCCCGTCGATGATGTCGGATGTCTCGGGCGCAGAGGCATCCTCGGCCGACATGTACGGCCAGCACGACTCGCTGAACTCGGCCAACGGCAATGCGCAGCACCCGATGCAGATGACGTCGCCCATCACGCCCAGCACGTCGGGCGGCGCTCCGTACGACGACCACACGGCCGCTGCTGCTGCTGCTGCTGCGGCGGCGGTTGCCTACCAGAACAACGCGAACAGTGCCGCTGCCGCCGCCGCCGCTGCCGCCGGTCCCATGGCCATCGCTCTGACGCCCAGCAACTCGAACTACGGCTCGCACCTGCCCTCCATCTCCGAGGTGCCGTCGCAGTCGCCCGCGCAGGTCATGGAGGGATTCCGCGCGCAGGACGACATGTCGCTCAGCCACGCGCACACCCACTACCACACGTCGCAGACGATGCGCCACCACTCGATGGGATCGATCCCCGTCAATCCCAGCTTCATGACGAGCCAGGCCGGCGCCAACCACGCGGGCAACAACGCCGCAATGACCTCGGAGTTCACCACGGTCATCAATGGCGCGGCCGCGAATGGCACGGCGAACTGGTCCGTCAATGGGCAGATCATGTCGGGCACGGCCAACAATCCCGCCCACAGCCATCCCGGTAGCAATGGCAACTATGGCAACCAGGCTGCTGTTGCCGCCGCCACCCTGCCGGTCACACAAACGGCCGTACCGCCGGCCTTCATGAGCGAATCGGCCACCGTTGGCCAGTTCATGTAATGGCTCGACATCGACATCAATGACGACGACGATGATGATGATTGATGAGCAGGATTGTTTGGTAGTGGCGAGTGAAGGCGACACATCCATGTCGCGTGTTATTACGGTGCGGGCTGGTCTCGCACCACATGGACGCTTGCGCTCGCTTGCACACGGAGCCGTGTCCATTCACCTTTCTTCCGACGCATGCCGCCCTATGAATGATCCGCCTCCGCCTCCTCCTCCTCCTTCGCTTGTGGAATGCTCTATCCATCCATGCCTGCTGCATTCTCTCTATCCCTGCCGGTCTAATGTGATTATATCATGTTCTTTTCCTGTGATTGTCCGTTACGACGATCCACCTTTCGTGTGTACGTAGCCCTCTGGTCATGGCGTGGCATGGTTGAAGGAGGTGATGGAGGCATGGCCATGCGGATATGTGCCACGGCATTCTTCATAGGATCGGCCCTGTCTGCACGACATTTATTTATTGCTTTGTCGTCTATCTTCTACGCCTACCACTACCATCCTCATCCTCATCATTCTCATCATCCTCATCGTCGTTCTATTTTCTCTTCTCGCTTTACTCTGGCCGTGTGCACCGTCATTTCAATTTTGCAGGCTTGCATTAGTTCTCCATCGCCTCTTCTTCCTTTTCGTTCTCTTTGTCCGTTTTTCTTGTGCTGCTGTCTATATTATCCCTGACTGGCTTTGTTAGCGATGAATTAGTTCATAGTACAAACATAGTCAACGTTGTTTCTTGCAGTATCGCTTGTCAGTGTATTAGTGCCTTTACAGTGGCAATGCAGCATGACTGCCGCATGAATGAACATGGAACCATCGAATGCAGCAATGATGCCAAGGTCCCTGTCGTGCTACCGATCGTATAGCACACTATTGGATGGTTGGTTGGTTGGATACGCACTAGTTGCAAGATAGTGGTTGATATTGCTTGCTCGTGGCATAATATGTAATGCAATAAAGACGAGCGATGGCCGGATTCAGCCATTATTTACTATGATCCCGAGAATTGGGAGAAATGAGTGGCCATTGCCGGGAAAGGAGCCCACGAGTAACAATAACAATAACAATAATTATCATCATCCTTCTTTACTCGCTGTGCCCAACCACCACCACCACCACCACCACCCCACTATCAAGTGTGCTGTAATCATACGGTCATAGGACTGTCGTCCGCGATCCCACCTGTACACTCGGCGGCATTGACCCGGTAAAGGGCGCTAGCTATCCGCACCGACGCGTGTGCGCTAGGAGGAGAAAGGCCGGCGGCCGTGCGGGACGAGTGGCACGCAGCTTCCGCCATGCAAACTGTTCGGCAAAAGTGGCAGCTCTACAAGACCTACCAGCGGCTGCAGCGCCTATGGGAGGAGTATCAGCTGGCGTCGACGAAGGAGTAAGTCGCGCGAGCATGTCGCGGCTAGCCTGCTTATCGGATGCGTAGGGAATGGCACGCGATGGCCGTGCAGCTGGACCAGTTCCTCGAGGCGTTCCAGGATGCCTACCACGAGCAGGTGCAGTTCTCGCTGTCGGTCCATGTGCACGCGCGCCTCGACAAGATCTACGGCGACTGCAGCGAGATACTGGTCAACCTGCTCTACACGATTGAACGGTAGGCGCCATGACCGGGACGAGGACGGCATCGCTGATGCATCTGCCCTCCATGTCGATAGGATGGTCAACTATCTGCACCATCAGCCTTCTAGGCAGGCGGTCGCCGCCACCGCGGGCCAGATCGACTTCTATCATGCACTCATCAACCGGGGCCTCGATGTGAGCGAGCTCATTCTGCAGGCAAGTGGGCGTGCGCCTGCCTCGACGGGCATCCCGCTCGTATGTCGACTAATGGGTGGTGCGCGTGCAGGAGGAGCGCTATCGACGCGTGGTGCTCGACACGCCCAATCTGACGACTCGGCTGCTCGTGCTGCTCGGCAAGCTGCGCCACACCGACACGACGCGGCGAGCATTGCGCGTAATTCTGGCGCTGGGCCAGGAGGACGACGCCAAACTGGAGATGGGTAGGACGCGGACGGGCCATGCGATGCCTGTCGGATGCTGATATGTGGCGACTAGGCCGCCAGCAAGGTTTCCGCAAGCTGTGCCAGCTGGTGTCGTCGGGCGATCGACAGCTCACGGCCGAGGTCATCCACACGATCAGACGGCTGACCGAGACGCAAAGCGAGGCGCGCATGGTAAGTAGCTGCCGGTGATGATGAAAAGGAAGAGGAGGAGGATGCTGATGATGTGGGGATAGCGTGCCTACATGGCGGAGGCACTGGAGGATGGCCGGGAGGAGAGCCAGCCGCGGCATTTGGGCGCTTTGCTCGGCGGCACGGTCGGCGACAGGGTGACGAGTCTCGTGTCGGATGTGCGCGATATTATGTCGTTCGAACTGGGTCGCGTGCTCTACCGTCTGGGCAGCCCGGCAAACAGCGCACAAGGTGAGTGCATTGGCCGAGGAGGAGGAAGAAGGAGGTGATAATGACGACGGATGCTTGCAGGACGAGTCGACTACTATCGTGGCCATGTCGTGGCGGTCGATGATCCCAAAGGGTGGGCAGCGATAGGGCGGCTGGCATGGAAGCATGGGCTAATGGATGAGGATGGCCCTGCAGCGATTTCATTCCTAGTGCTGCTACCGTTGCGCATTGGCTGGACGTGCTGCCGGCAATGCCAGGTGCGTGCTATTATTGCTGACGCGAATGCTCGATCGGTCGGGCAAGGCTGACGCCCATCGATTAGGCGCGGAGGCGCATCGAGATTCAGTGCAACAGCATCGTGGCGGTGATGGCGACAATGGTGATGATCGCTATTCGTGTGCGGCCACAGATGCGCGATATGCCGGCACCATCGTAAGTCCATCGCCAATGGCCATGGCAGTCGCCGAGTCGCCGAATATCTTTGGTCGATGGCGCAGCTGGATCGGTCTAAGCGGCAAAGAAGGAGGCGGCAGCGGTAGTGACAGCAGCAGTAGATCGACGGCCATTGAACCAGGCCATGCGACGGGTAAGTTGTGCAGCTCAATGATTGATGAGTGGATTGCCTACCATGCTATTGCCCCTTAGAGCAGCGCGTGTCCGAGGACAATGCGATGCGCCGTACGATGGAAGGCATCCACGAGCCAACGGAGAATGCAAAGGCCGTATGCGTAAGTCATGGCTGCGCTGGATGCTTTGGCGGATGAGCGGTAACCGTAGGATGTCATGGATGAGCAGGAGTTTCTGCGGCAACAGGGCGCGGTGCGTTCGCTGACCGAGCTACTTCGCCAGCGCACGGTGCACGATGCCGAGGCGCGACTTGAGCTGATCGAGATTCTGTGCAAGCTATTGATGGATCATCCGGCCAGCCAGCTGATGTTTAAACAGCTGGATGGCTACAAGGCCATTCTGCAAGACCTACACCGTGCCTGGACACCCGCTCCATCATCCATCCATAGTGGCACCATGAAGGAAGAAGAGGAAGAAGAAGAGGAGGATGATGATGATGATGGCAGTACGATGAGAGAGGACGTGGAAGCGGCAGCGGTCATTTGGTATCAGGACTATTTCAATCTGCTATTTACATTATCGCTGGGATTCCATTCGGATTTGGTATGGAACAAGCAAGGGCAGAAGGGAGAGAGAGGACGACTAATGCATGGCATGGCGAAATAGAAGGTGACGAACATCGATGCCTTCACGCTCCTGTTCAGCATCGCCACCGAATGCAGCCAGCTGGAGGCACGTCGACAGGCGATCAACTGTATTCAGGTGAGTGATGATGAGGATGGCGGCGGATGCTATGACATCGGCTCATGCGGGCACGTAGGATCTCGTGACCATTCATCCATTCAATGCCGTGGCGGGATGGAGGAGCGGTGGTGTGGATCGCCTACTGCAGATGCTTATGCGGCTCGTCACCATCGAGGACGACGATGACGAGGCGACACTGGCACAGCATATGGCAAGCAGCAGATGTCCACTGCAAGCACGATCACAATAATAATGGCTATGTGCTTAGGGACTCGACATCGCATCCTACGCCATGGTGGCGGATCCAGTAAGCGTCGATGCCATCGACCGTGCCACCGCGCTCGAAAAGGCGGTCGATCGATCGGTGGTGTGGCAGTATGTGGCGTCGATTACCGGGCTGCTCGAATACTTCTCCGTGCTGCTGAGCGAGCACAACTTGTACATTATGAATGTAAGCGGTGCATGATGCGCACATACTGCCCGCGAGACATGGTATAGTAATGCACGCCACAATGCAGGAATACACGCGGATGCTGATGCAGGCAAACCTGCCCTCCTACAACATCGCCACCGGCATGGTGCTGCGCAGTGTTGGTCGTCTATTGACGGTAAGGCGCGCACATGGCATGCTCCACTGCTCCACTGCTCCATTGCTTATCCGCTCTCCGCACGAATGCCAGGATCAACTGGCCCGCCAGCAGCGAGTGGACTCGAAATTCCTCAATATTTATTTACAACTACTACGACGGTCATATCACCTGACCGCATCTATCCTGGATGCCGAGGAGAGTCCGAATGCCGCCGAATGGTCCGAGCATAGCATGGCCATCGACCTGGACCGCATGGGCGCCGTCGATCCGGTGCAGCGGGCGATGGCGCAGGAGCAGTATCTGTCCCTGCTGCAGATCGTAGGCATGTTGATAGAAGGTGAGCCGGCGCTGTGGACGCGGCACTGCGGCTGCACGCCATGGATGCTGACTGGCCCGCTAGCCACGGGACGGGATGTCGCCCTGCTCAAGGTCAACCAGGGCTTCCGGATACTGCACGACGCGGTGGCATTGTCGACCGTCCTTTGCTGGCGGCCGGTGCAGACCGATGCGGGTGCGCCAGGCGAGGTCGCCTACGACTTTGACTATGAGCGGCTTGTGTGCGACATGGCCATGTGGCTGTTGCGCGAATGCCTACTCTGCCAGGATGCCACGAGAGATGGCGTCAAGGTGGGCGGGCTGACGGACAGACTGCGCGTGTCATGATGGTCATTAACACGAAGCATCATCGAATGCGTGCAGTGGCTCGTCAAGCTGCTCAAGCTGGTGCTGGCCAATCTCACCTCGACCATTCAGGTGCCATGGACCATTTGCACGTATACACTCGCCGATGCCGATACGCGCGAGACTAAGGACGAAGACGCGACGGAGGCGCTGCTGCATCGCCACAAGACCATCGGCCATCCATTCCGATTTACCTTTGGCTGGTTCCAGGTGAAGATCTGCCAGCTCCTCTCGTCCACGTTCCGACGCAGCAATCCGGCCAAGCGATACTTTGGCGAGCTGGGCGGCATCGAGGCCCTGCTCACCATTCTCAGTGTAGGCGACTCGTCTTTGGCGCGCGATGACATGCGCATGAACACTAATGACATCCATGGCACTGCTGCTTCCTCTAGCAAACGCAAGATTTGGATGTGGCCACCTGTGCGCTTATCACGGTGGGCGATCTGTTTGCCGGTGGCGAGGAGACGAAGCAGCTGCTTGGCGAGACATTCGGCTACGAGGGATTCATGGAGCTGGTGCTGTCCAGTCGACGGCCACTAGATCGGTAGGCATCGTGCATGGCCAGATCATCCTCGGTGCTAATGCCCACCAGGCTTTGCTGTCAGATCCTGCTGGAGGTCGCCACGGTCGGCAACGTGGTACGCGATCTGGGCAAGATGGACTCGGACGAGGAGCCATTCGGCCTGTCGAGCGCGGTCATCCCATTCATCGCCGGCCTGCTGGCGCCCACCGTGCTCTATGAAGCGCCGCTGCCGCTATACGGCGGGAGGAGGCCCGGTTTCCGCATACCAGTGTAAGTCGCGGACAGCATGCCTTACGGCCTACTGATTGTCCTCGCTCTCGTCGCTAGCATCGCACGCTGCACGGCTCAGGGCAAATCGAACGGCAGCCACCGCGCCACACCGACTATCCCCTCCCGTCCGTCGAGCGTGTTCAGCGACGGCAATCGGCGCTTCAAGGACACGAGCAGCGGCTCGTTGAGCGAGGCGACGCGCGGACCCGACACGTTCAGCATGTTCTCCGCACGGCGACCACGCAGCATTGCCGGCCCGCTGATGGATATGCGCACGGAGGCGCTCATCCTCGAGGACATCCGCGCCGATCCCCACGGCCAAATACCCAGTCCGTGCTGGTCGCCGCCGCCCGAGAGCAGCCATACCGCCGGTGGCGATGCCGTCGCGAGCCTGCGGCCATCGTTGGCGCATCGTCTGCACTACCAGCACCAGCAGCAGCAGCAGCAGCAGGACGCCAAATCGAGCCAGGTCGACCCGAGCGTCATGGAGAGCGAAGTGCCCTTGGCGCATCGGCTCATCGGCGTTGTGTTCCGCGACCGACACGCCGCGCACATGGCGTTCAAGCTGCTATTCCGTCTGGCCGCGGGCGGCCCCGAGCTGCAGCGCTACTACTTTGAGCTGCTTGTCCAGCTGCTTCACGTGAACCCACAGAACCAGCAGCTGATCTGCCTCGACCACGGCCTCGAGTGGATTATTCGCGCGACCGTGGGCGAGGTGCTCGTCGAGCATAGCACCGCCCTCCCGCCCGCCTCGCTGGCCAGTCTCGTCTCGCTCGTCGGCAGCCACGACATTGGCCCGAGCGAGGCGGCACTGCTGCTCAATGCCATCTACGATCCATTACGCGTGGCCACTGCCAATAACAGCAGCAGCAGCGGATCTGCTTACGACGCACTCCCGCTCGATCATGTCCGGGCAATGGCGCCTGGCACGGTGGCCGAGCTGCAGCACGCGCTCCTCCTCGCTCTGCTCGAGATCGCCTCGCGCCTCGATCCCGTGCACATGTTCAGCTTCGATGGCGCGGGCGCCCTGCTCTCCTTTCCGCTGGACAAGCTGCCTGGCCCGAAATCCGGCTACACGCTCGCATGCTGGCTGCGGGTGGCGGCATTCCTCGACGACGACACGGGCCTCCTGTGCTACGAGGACGCGCACGGCTGCTTCTTCGAGCTCTACTTCCGCCGGCTGGCCCAGTCGAATCGATGCTGCCTGTGCGTGCGCACCCAGCAGCATCCCATGCCGCCCGAGGACTTTGTCTTCTACGAGTACGACTTTACCCATGCTCCCGGCTGGCACCATGTCGTGCTGGCCCACTCGCGCCAGGACATGACACTCTTTGTCGACGGGCAGCTCGTGCAGACGTGCAACACCTTCCACTATCCGCGCACATCGTCGCGCGATCGCCACTGCACCGGCGTCGTGGGCCGGCGTGGCGGCCACGGGCCATCGGTGCCCGGCGCCTACTTCTGCGGACAGCTCGCCGGCATCACTTTCTACGAGGGCCAGTGGAACGAGTCGGTGGCGCGACGCGTGTTCGACCAGGGCCCGCGCACCATCGAGCCCGTGCGCTCCTGGCTGCCGTCCGAGCACCGCGAGGCATTGGCCATCGATCCAAAGGCGTGCTTCGCTGGCGGTGACCTGTCCACGGCCGCGCACGGTCACGAGCACGCGAGCAATGGCGGCCAGCACTACCACGACACGAGCGCGCACGCCCTCGCCGACCATCATAGAGGCGAAGTTAGCGGCGGCCAGACTGCCGGCGAGTCGGGCGCGAACTTCACGCGCTCGGCCGGCTGTAGCGTGCACGTCATGCGCAAGCTCGCCGACGTGATTCACCAGGTGGGCGGGCCGCAGGTGTGCTTCCCCATGATGGAGACCAGCCTCGAGTATCAGCTGATCGGCCTCAACATCATCGTGTGCCTGCTGCTAAAGTCGCCCGAGAATCGTCGGCAATTCGCCGCGTCGTCGGCCTTCCACGTGCTTCGCCATCTGCTGGTCACGTCGCGCTGGCCGCTCACCATGGACCACTTCGAGCTGCTGCTCGAGATTGCCTGCGACGGGCGCACCGAGCATGGCCATCGCGTGCTCGTCCACTGGGACGGCATGGACCTCTACACCGACATGCTCGTCCGATCGCCGCCGGAAACCGTCCAGCTCGAGGCGATCCACCTGCTCGTCAATGTCCTGCTCGATCTGCGCAAGAACCTGTGCTGGTGGCGCGAGGGACCCGGTCTGGCCTGGCTGTTCGACGCGCTACGTCTATTGCCCGCCAGCCAGCATCAATTCCTATTCCGCCTGCTCGATGCGATGATGGAGGATTTGACGGCCGCCGAACTGGGCCAGCTGCTCGACTTTATTGCCTACGAGAAGCGCCAGTATCTCGAGCACAAATGCGAAGTGCTCGACCTGCTGCTACGCCACGCCACCTGGAATGCCCGCCTCGTCGAGCTGCTCCACGCGGCCAACGGCCTCACGCTCCTCATATCGTTCCTCGACCTGCCGAGCGAGCGATTCCGCCTACTCGTCCTCAAGCTGCTCGGCGTGCTCATGAGCTCGAATGTCCGGCAAACGCGCACGACCATGGCGAAGGTCGGCGGCTTCGACGCGATGTGGCTCTTTCTCGCGCCATTCCCGGTCACCGCGGATCTCGTGCAGACGCTGCTCGGTGTCGCCCTCAACTTTTACCGCTGCGACCAGGTGTTGTCGTCCGCCACCGCCACCACCGGCAGCAGCAACAGCCATGCAGCCGATCCATTGGCCGCCACTTCCCTTGGTGTCGGCAAGCCAATGCTACGCCTGTCGCTGCAGCTGACCGATCCGCTCGTGTATCCCGAGCTGGTGCGCCTCCTGCTCGAGCTGCTTCGTGCGTGCGACCACGTCAATCTCATCGTGGATCTGCTGGCCGATGTCAAGCGCATGCTTACCGAGGAGAACATGGCGACGCTCTGGGAGTACCCGTGGACCGAGTGGTTCGCCGTGTTCCTGCAGGATCGCGGCGTCATGGAGAAGAGCAACTACGGACGCATCGCCACCATGGTGCACGCCATCGCCCAGCGGCTCATGGTGTTCGACATGGCACGCCGCGTGTCGGTGGTCGGCCGGCTCAAGGGCGCGGTCGCCGAGAACGAGACGTTCCAGCGGCAGCTGATCGACGACGTGCTCGCCTACTACGAGCGACGTCCCTGTCTCGACGCGGCCACGGCGCCCGAGGTGCTGAAGAATCTCGCGGTGCTCTACCGCCATCTCGACGAGTACCAGCCGCCGAACGCGGCCATCTACCTGAGATTCGCCGGCTGCATCAACCAGCTCGCCTGCCACAATGCCGCGGCCACGCGCAACATCATGAAGACCATGGGCCTGTTCCACATACGAGACGCGCTCATCATCAACCTGCTGCAGGCCGATCTGTCGACCATCGAGCAAGTCGACGTGTTCGGCCAGTTCTCCTTTGAGATGCTCGCCGACCAGCCGCGTTTCCGCGAGGCGCACGGCCTGCTCCTGCTGATGCGCGCCTTCCATCTAGCCGAGCCCACGGTCCGTCCCACCATCGCGCGCATCCTGCTCGCGGTCTTTCGTCCCTCGGCCGAGTGTCGGCGTGTGATGGCGGCCATCCTCGAGGATCCCGAGGTCATCCGGCGGTTCTTTACCGTGTCGCTCCGCGGCCGGCCGGACGAGGAGGAGCTGACGCGCTCGAGTGTCGAGGACGAGGTCGACTACTCGCTCGACGACGGCAGCCATTACTATGCCACAGGTAGCAGCGGCGGCGGCGGTGGCGCGCCATCATCGCGCCTCGAGACGGCGTCGCCCATGACGCTCGCCGAGTTTATCGCGTGGTACTTCCAATCGGATCCCGACGCCATCCTGCGCCGTGGCCAGATCGAGCAGCGTATCGAGACGCTCTACGCGCCCGTGTCGATGGTGTATCGGCGGGCTCAGGAGCGCGTCTTCACACGGCGACACAAGCGCATCGAGCAGATACGCGAGAAGCAGCTTCGCCATGCGGCCGCCCTCAACCGTGCCCTCGCCGATCTCAAGGCCAAGGGCAAGCAGCGCATGGATCGAGGCGCGGCAAGTCACCAGCAGCGTATGGGCGCACTACGAGATGCGCGTCAAGCTCGATTCAACGCGGGCGCGGAGAGCTGGCGTCTGCGCGTACACAACACAAGCGTGCAGGCGCTTCTTCCGCGTCCACAGCCCACTTGACAGAATGTCTAGGCAGATGTACCATCCCATTCAATAAGTGCCAATTACATATGATCACAATGCCTACTACATCATTATCATCAGAATACTGCTGCTGCTGCTGCTTGTCATTGCTGGACAATGCTCGATGGACAGCGACAACAGAGCATGCTACCTGTCCATCATCATCATCATTCCATGCATGCATGTCCATCACTGCTTGCTGCTGTGCACACACACACTCATTGTCCATACTTATCATTGCCTGCTTTATTGTTGTTGTTCGTCAATGTGCTCCATTGTGCCATCCAC
>KZ989129.1:0-24278 GCA_003614755.1 Syncephalis pseudoplumigaleata | reverse complement strand
GGAAAGATGCACCAGAATCCACACTGACATCTCGAGCAGCATGGCATCCCAGGAATCTCATTTTTGGCTGTGCATGCTTTCTAATGCAATAGTATGCTTATTGCTTGTAACACAGCTGCATCTCGTTGGCCGTGCTACTGCTCCTCCTCCTAAGGAGAGCGCACAATCATGGCATACATTCCATACATCGTGTTGTATATGAAGCAGATGCTTTATTACTATTCTATATGCTTGCCAAGAGGACACAATGTATAAAGAGGGCAGCGACCTGTATTATGTTCATCCTACTATCCAATATACGGTATTTGCTCATGTCTTGCTACACGTGTATGTGCATGTGGGGCAATGAACACCACTACTGGCCTTTACTTCAATCATTACACTTCATGTCTAATACATGGAGCTGGCTACATATAGCTTCATGCACATAGAAGCTGCACTATCAATACACATTATAAAGATTGTAATGATTGCATTTATTGTATGTGTGTTATGCTAAAGTGTACATTGCTAGATGAAACCAGAATTAGCATCCATAAAAGATTGTCCTCACATGTACACAGAGGGAAAGAAGAGTGATGATAGCGATGCCATTTGGATATCAGCTGATTTGCCATACTCTTCTCTCTCTCTCTCTTTATTTGTTGTTGCTACAATGTCGGCCAAGCTCATCAAGGACCACACGCACCGGCAGAACCAGCTGCGTAGAGACAACGGTCGGTGGACGGTGCAGCAAGGCACGTCTAGTCATTAGCAGTGGCCAACTCTCCTATTCGTATGTTTCTAGATAAGCGGCGCAAGGAAACCGTGCAGGCACTCGGCAACTACACCGACGCCCTCGCCGAAACGCTGAATGCCGGGTAAGTACACTACAGCCACTAGCGTCGAACTGGCCGCCGTCCATGCTCAACGGACGAGGCAGTGTCGGCCAGGTGTTTGCCAATGAACGCGAGCTGCGTCAACAGGCGAGCAAGCTCGATCGACAAACAGCGCGCACCATGGAACTGACGAAGCAATGGCTCGCCCTCTCTGGTAAAATCAACGGTGCCATCAAAGTATGTAGACGTGCCCACATGCGTTCATTGCTATTTATTGAGCCGATGATGGCGATTAGGAACTTGGTATGGTGACGCACTTTTGCAAGGTCATTGAGGGCGATGCACGGGAGTTGGCGGAAACACTGCGCGTTGCCAATGAACCAGCAAACGAGACATAGAGAGACATAGAGAGAAAGAGCAAGGCAGTTATGCTTATTTGTAATATACTAGTCGTTTGCCACTTGCAGGCATTCCAATCGTATCATTCATGACTTCTCAGTAGGCGATGCTTATGCTTAGTCGTTCATGGCATCTGCCTTCTCTTGCAGTTTGCGTGCATGCTTGCCCACGACCTCGAGTATGTCCGATGGCTTCATCTTGTCCGTGGCCAGCTGGATATCCTTGCCATCGCCTAAGCAATGAATGATGAGCATCATGCTGCTTGCCAACATCCACAGCGACTTACGGAATACCACACGAAGCGTGGGTGTCTGCTGCACGTCGTCGACGATCTTGACGTTGAATTTGCACTTTGGATTCTCGAGACGCGCCTCGTCCGTCATAACACGCGACAGGAACACACTGCACGGCGTCAGCAGGCATATACAACTGCTCGCTCGCCCACATACCGACAGGACTTGCCCGCGCGATTCAATGCGGGGATCGTCGCGTTGACCTGTGTTAGGTGGCGGACAATTGAGGCCATTGCGCGTAATATATATGAGATCAAGCAAGCAAGCAAGCAAGCGTAAAAGCAAAGTAAACAAAAGAGGAAGAGAATAAAGTGGTGCCACTATGCTTGTTGGATCTCCCATCCCACCATAACTATACATATACACATACACATAGGTATGCATACTAGATAACATGCGTGTTTATTACGATGTAGAGCTTATAGACGACGCTTTTTACGCGGACGACATCCGTTGAATGGCACGGGTGTCGCGTCGGATATGCGGATGAGATCCCAGTCGGACACGACGCGCAATGCGCGGTAGACGGCCTCGCGTCCCGGGCCAAAGCCATTGAGCTTCAGATGCACGGCCGACACCTTGATGCCACGCTCGGCCGCCTTATTGACGAGCTGCTGCGTCGCCTGGTAGGCAGCCTCGGGTCCACTGCGCTGTGCTTTGCGGAAACCGGCCGTGCCACCACTGCAGTTGAGGAGGACGCGGCCGTTGCTCTCGGTGAGGGTGACCATCGTGTTGTTGGGCGTGGCATTGACGTAGAGGATGTGCAGCATCGAGTCGGGCATCGTCGAGGTGGTGGTTGCTGCTGCTGCTGCCGCTGCTGTGGACGGGTCGATGGCATCGCGGCCCCTATTATCGCGGATGTTGTAGGGATTGTGGCTGACTGTACGTGCTGTGCCCGCAAGCATCGTTAGATTATCGATGGCCTGCGTGAGCTTCTGCGTCGTCGTCATCGATGCGGTCTCGGTGGCATGCTGCGCATCTGCCTCGCTATTTGTCGGTGGTGGTGTGCTCGCTGCGACGCGTGCACTGCCACTAAAGGCACGCCACGACGCGCCTGATCCGAGACACGCTGCCGTCCTCGGCCGCAACAAGCTGGCGCCATGCAGCAACTGGCGCAACATAGCAAAGTTCTACTTGATCGTGCAAACAACAACAAGGGAAGCGGGGCGATCAAAGTGAAGGTGGCGGTGGCGGTGATGCTTCCGCGGCAACGATCTCTACACCAGCAAGCTAGAAAGAAAAATGGCCGAATCGCCGTCTAAATATAGATTGCTTCCTCACGTGATCCTCTTGTCATAATGACCGTGCCACACACACACACACACACATCCAACATTGACGAACGCATGTACTCGGTCGATGCGCATCGTGCAAGGGAACATGCGGGTGCGTGTGTGTGTGTGCCGCTGTCACATCATCGTCATCGTGGACGGCATTATCGGCAGCTGACCACCTCGGCTATATGAAAACAGTGTAGCGGGCATGGCCGAACAAGCATGGCCTCTATCGCTTTCTCCTCCTTCTTGCTTCTTCTCTGCCACTGTCCGTGTCTGTGTGCGTCTGTGTGCGTGTGTCATAGTCGTGGACGTCCTATTGCATATATATATCGTCTCTCTCTCTCTCTCTACTTACCTTGGCTGTGGTGGCGTATTTGTGGTGTTTGTTGTGAGGCTTGGCTGCTTGCTTGTGCGCCACTGTTATTGTTACTTCTGCTTCTGCTGCTGCTGCTGCTGTTGTGGTTTTTGCACCTCGTCTATCCTCTTTTGCTTCTTCCGTTTGAGCAGCGTTTATCCAACGACGCCTCTATTGCTTACTCGTCTCTATTGCTAGCCGCCGGCTACCACGTCCTTCGTTCTATCCGCGATACTATCGACACTGAGCGGTGATGCGGCCAGAACTGCCCACCGATCTCAACTTTACGATTGAAGACGCCGAGGATGTAGCGGGCATGCACGGGCGTATTCGGCTGCAGCGACACGACTACAGCGGCCGGCGCGACTCGCAGCTGCTGCGGCCGAGTGCGTGGATGGACTTCGAGCGGAGGAAGCTCCAGGCCTACGAGTACCTGTGCCATATCGGCGAAGCGAAGGAGTGAGTGCACCATGCCTGCATCGCATCATGGTCATCGTGGCTCATAGGCACATGCCCGTACGCGCTATGCTAGATGGATCGAGTCGTGCATCGGGGAGGAGCTGCCGCCTATTGTTACCCTCGATGAACGACTACGCGACGGTGTCATCCTGGCGAAGCTGATCAGGCACTTTGAGCCAGACTGCGTGCCCAAGATATTCGAGGTGGGCATGCGATGTGGCAGACGCCGTCGCCATTACGGTTCTATGCATACTGACACATCGCGGTGTGTGTGTATAGGCGCCCAAGCTGCAGTTCCGCCATTCCGACAATGCCAACCGCGTGTTTCGCGGCATTCGACAGATCGGACTGCCGGAGGTGCGTGGCATATGCGTGGCATCTGCTTGGTGGCCATACATGCTAACCTGCATGCCTAGTCGTTTATCTTCGAGCTGACCGATCTGTACGACAAGAAGAACATCCCCAAGGTCATCTACTGCATCCATGCACTTAGGTAGGCGTGGGATGCATGCTGGCGCAGCATAATGCTCGCTCACCGCCATGACATGCCAGTCATTTGCTAGCGAGGCGGAATCGCGCGCCCAACATCAAGAATCTCGTGGGCAAACTGGAGTTTACAGGTGAGCGGCATGCAGGCAGAAGGAGAGGCATCCAGCACTAACAACAACCATCATCGTCATCATTAGATGCCGAGCTATTGGAGACGCAGAAGGAGTTGGCGCTGTCAAAGATCGCCATGCCTGCCTTCAACAACATCGGCAATCAGCTAGCGCGCGAGCTGAAGGAGCCCATACCCGAGACAGAACCCGAGCTGTCCGAGGAAGAAGGTAGTGGAGATGGGCAAAGATGCATCCTATGCACGCCATAGTAACCATATTGCTTGCATAGGATGGGAGCAGCAGTGGAAGGCGCACACCGATCAGCTGGTCATGCTGCAGGCATTATCACGTGGCTATCTGGTTCGCCAGCAAGAGTTGCACCGCCACAACCAGCTGAAGCAGCACGAGATGCAGTTCATCCACCTGCAGTCGCTGGCGCGTGGCCATCTCGCCCGAGTGCAGCAGAGCAGGCAGCAAGAGGCGCTGAGGCAGCAGACGGGCCATGTCGAGCAGCTGCAGGCATTGGCGCGTGGCCATTTGGCGCGCGAGCAAGCAAAGGCGCGTCAGCGTGCATGGCGCCAGTGTGAGCCGATGGTCGTGCAGCTACAGTCGCTTGCCCGTGCACAAGCAGCCCGCCAGGCCACCGACGCACGTCGAGGCGATCTACGCCAGCATGAGGAGCTTGCTATTCGCGTGCAGGCCATGGCGCGCGGTCTGCTGGCGCGTGCACGATGCGAGCAGTTGCGGCGACAGCGGGAGAAGGAGGCGGCGGCGGCCATTAAGGTAGGCGGCACATCCTATCCTGGTGTGATGGCGGTGGAGGTTAACCATGATGTACTGGGCGATGCTCTGCGTAGATCCAGGCAGTGATGCGCGGTGCACTCGTGCGCAAAGCACAGCGCGAGCAGGAGGAGCACTACATATGCCATGTGGACAAGGTCGTCAAGATCCAGAGCCTGTTCCGCGCCAAGATGGCCAACCGCGCCTATAGGAATCTAAGTAAGTGGCGCGATCGAGTGGCATCGCCCACACACACACACACTCACACACCCATGCATCACAGCATTCGGCGAGAATCCGCCTCTGCATACGATGAAGAACTTTGTCCATCTGCTGGACGATAGCGAGCAGGATTTCGAGGAGGAACTTGGTGGGTGCCACGCTATGCATACAGTAGTAGTAGTAGCAATAGTATATGAATAACAATGTTCATCATCATCATCATCGCTGTTGATCTACGCATAGAACTGGAGCGTCTACGCCAGCAGGCCATCAAAAAGATCCGCGAGAACCAGCAGACCGAGGTGATCCTCAACGATCTCGACGTCAAGATCGCCCTGCTCGTGCGCAACCGCATCTCGCTCGAGGAGGTGATCAAGGCGAGCAAGCGGCACTACAAGATCGAGAACGACGCGCAGCTCGCCAGCCGCATGCTCGGCAGCCTCGACAAGACGAGCCGGCAGCGACTGAGCAGCTACCAGGAGCTCTTCTACCTGCTGCAGACGCAGTCGAGCTATCTGGGCCAGCTGCTGTTCATTATGAACCAGCGCGGCACCAACGAATGGTCCAAGAAGTTCATCGAGACCGTCGTGCTCAGCCTGTTTGGATTCGCGCAGAACCAGCGCGAGGAATACCTGCTGCTCAAGCTATTCCAGGTAAGCATACAATGTTCATGAACGGTGCTTTTATCTATCTATCTGTTTGTTTATTTATCCTATGTGTGCACATCTGCCACTTCTAGACGGCCATCAAGATCGAGATCGATAGCATCAACGAGGTGTCCGAGTTCCTCCGTGGCAATCCGGTGTTTATCAAGCTGGCCATGCACTACTACCGGTAAGTGGGATGCGTGCATACATGCATGCATGCATACAGCCATCGATCTATGCGCACAGCTGACTGGCTGACTGGTGATGATGATTGTGGCTGCATTGCTGTAGTGGAGCCAAGGAGCGCAAATATCTACGCGATCTGCTGCAACCACTCATCCGCGAGGTGGTGGAGAATCCCGAGCTCGACCTCGAATCCGATCCACTCGTGGTAAGTCATCGAGGCTGCTGCTGCTGCTGCTATGTGTGTATATGTATGGTTATTGATGGCGCGCGTAGATCTACCGCAGCCTAATACGCGAAGAGGAATCGCGCACGGGTGTGCGCAGCCAGCGTCCCTACGACGTGCAGCGTGAAGATGCCCTCACCGATGCAGAGACACGCGCCACACTCATCCGCCGTAAGTTGCCGATGCTGTGCATAGCAGTAGTAGTAGTGGCCATACTGATGATGCCATGCCACATAGATCTGCAGCAGCTGCGCGATCATACAGAACGGTTCATTAATCGCATCCATGCCTCGTTGAACACGATGCCATTCGGCATTCGATTGATTGCCCGCGAGTTGAAGGAGGCACTCATGGTAGGTGGCAGTAGGTGTGTGTGCACATTGTATGCATGCTCACTTATGATATATATGCATGCTATCTAGCACAAGTTCCCTAATGAGCGGGAGACGTCGATTATGAAGATCGTGGGCCATCTCGTCTACTATCGCTACATCAACCCGGCCATCATGTAAGTGGCCGTGCAATCGATCGATCGATCGACCGACCAGCCATGCAATTGATCTAATGCATGCTCATTGCACACGTGTAGTGCGCCCGAGTCATTCGACGTCATTGAGATGATGATATCGCCCCTGCAGCGCAAGAACCTGGCCGAGGTAGGCGATGTCTATGCGTGGACGTGTGCATATGCACCATCGCTGACGTCCTCTGCCTGGATGCTTGTAGATTGCCAAGATGCTCAACCAAGTGTCGATGGGCAAGATGTTCGCGGACGATAATCTCTTCCTGCAGCCGCTCAACAACTACGTGGCCTTTACCTCCGAGAAGTTCGCCCAGTACTCGTTGGCAGGTAGGCAATCAAGGCGGCGCAGCTCTCTCTCTCTCTCTCTCTCTCTCTCTCTCTTCCCTCCACTGCCACAGATGCTCACCTGTACATACATGCACCGTATAGTTACGCAGGTGCAGGATCCCGAGACCTTCTTCTCGATGGACGAGTTCCAGGATCTGACGAACACGACCAAGCCCACGATCTTCATCTCCGAGGACGAGCTGTACTCGATCCACGAGATGCTCGAGATGCATCTGGATGTGCTGGTAAGCTACCACCGCCATTGTCCACCGTCTATGCTAACGAGCATCGCTGTGGCCATAGGCGCCTGAGGTGCACGACCCGCTGCGGGAGATCCTCCAGGAGCTGGGCCATCCACCCGCCCACGAAGATGTCAGCCATGGCAACGAGATCGTACTCGAGCTGACACCACGTGTCATGCATCTCTCTGGTATGTGTGGTGTGATTGGTTTATCTATTAAGTTTATTTATTCATCGTGTAGATGGCGAGTCGGACATCAAGCACCTGTTCTTCGAGACGAAGCGCTACCTCCTCTACATCATACGCATCCAGTCGGGACGCACGCTCCTCGACATCCTCGACCGGCCGGTCACGCAGTGGGAGGAGCAGCAGTACATGCAGCTCCGGCTGAAGGAGAGCTCGCGCAAGGCGGCCATGTCGCGGCCCAGCACCAATCGCAATAGCCTTATGAACATCACCGGGTAAGTAGCGATGGCCACAGTGATATGCCACGCTGACACGGGATATGCTGCTGTGCTGTGCAGTGTGAGCTTTGCCGCGTTGAAGCAGCTCGCGCGCCAGAATCTAGAAAAGCTAGGCACACTCGGCAAGGTGTCGCGCGACAACGACTACCAGGACATGGTCAATGCCATCGCCACCGACATCCGCAACAAGCATCGCCGACGCGTGCAGCGGGGCGAGGAGCTGCGCAAGATACGCGACACGCAGCTGCACCTGCAGGAGAAGGCGCAGTATCTCGAGGAGCAGAAGCAGTCGTACCTCGACTACATCAACGCGTGCATGGCCCAGCTGACGACCAAGTCGAAGAAGGCGCGGCCCTTCCCGTTCACGCGGCAGTACTTCCACCTCAAGGACCTCGAGCGCACGGGCCGCGTGCCCAAGTTCGGCTCGTACATGTACACGGCCGACCGCCTCTACCAGAAGGGCGTGCTCATCTCGATCGACCAGCATAGCCCGAAGCACTACGACCGCATCACGCTGACGATCTCGTCGGACGAGCCGGGCATCTTCACGATTGTTGCCTCGATGATGGGCGTCAAGCTGCCGGGCGGTGAGATGACGCTGCGCCTGGAGGATCTGCTGCAGGCACAGTTCAACAACGTGCCCGTGCTCGCACTGTTCGACGGTGCGTGTAAAGTCAATGTAAACCTACTCGTCTTCCTCATCAACAAAAAGTACGTATACACTGCATGCGCGCATAGCATACACCATGGATACTAACACACACACACACACATTGCTTTATTCTATAGATTCTATAGCTAGGCGGTCTGCGGATAGTATTAGTGTATTCAATAAATATTCCATAGTGCACACATGTGCCAGCGTGTGTCCACAGAAGGAGAAGGAGAAGGAGGACGCTATTAATTGCCGTCACATCCTTCCCCTCCTCTCCTTCCTTTCTCTTTGATCTTATGGCTAGTGTACACTTACATGTGCCTATGGTCATCATATCCATTGCTGCTGCTGCTGCTGCTGCTCCTTCTATGCATCGTGTGGCCATTGCAGGATGTGATGGTGATGTGGTCGTCGTGTGGTGGTAACCGGTCGTGAATGCACACGGGATAGGGCAATCGCGGAATGGCCGTTCATTGGCCGATAACGCGGGTGAGCGTGGGTGATTACGCGTCGGCACAGGATCACCGTTCATCTCCGTTATCGTTCATATTGGCACTGCGCTATTCTGTTCTCTCTCTTGCGCTCTATGTCTGTATGTCTCTATATAAATAGACGTGAATAAACGACGATGGTCATGGCCACAGCATTGCTTATCCACACTTGCTCATAGTCTCTTCTGCATTCCATCTGCCACTGCCACTGCTGCCACTCGCTACAAAGGATCAACGTCCATCCTCTCTCTCTCTCTCTCTGTGTGTGTGTGTGTGTGGCCTCATCTCTCATTGGTGACGACATCACTGAACTGCCCCATCCGCGCCGCGTCCCATCCATCCGATTAGGCATACACGCGTGCACCTGTCACTCTGCGTGTGTGTGTGTGTGTGTGTGGTCATCCGCATCGCCACCTGTCCAACACTGCTGCCAGCACCGTCTGCACGGCTATATAAACCGGCACACCCAACGACAACGACGACGTGGCCACCACCACCATCATCATCATCATCCACGTCCTCGCTCCTCACTCCTCGCTCCTCTACTCTCCTGTGACCTTGCTTATTGTGTATTGATTTGATTTCTTCGCCACCATGTCGGAACAACGCAAGAGCGCCATTATCGCCTCGGTGTCGCGCGACCAGACCATCCGCAAGTACCCGCACCATCCCGATGGCAAGCCCTACTACCCGTCCGAGCTGTACGGCCGCAACGTGTTCACGCTCAAGGACATGGCCAATGCCCTGCCCAAGTCCGTGTTCGCCTCGTTCCTCCGCCAGATGCGCGGCCGCCAGACGCTCGACAAGGCCACGAGCGATGCCGTCGCCCACGCCGTGCGCATCTGGGCCATGGACCGCGGCGCCACGCACTTCTCGCACTGGTTCCAGCCGCAGACGGACACGACCGCCGAGAAGCACGACGCCTTCCTCGCCCTGAAGAACACCTCGTTCCTCGGCGAGGGCGTCCACGCCATCGACACGTTCCACGGCTCGGAGCTGCTCCAGTCGGAGCCCGACGCCTCGAGCTTCCCGTCGGGCGGCATGCGCACGACCTTCGAGGCGCGCGGCTACACGATCTGGGACACGACGAGCCCGATGTTCATCCAGCCGCACGCCAACGGCACGGCCGTGCTCTACATCCCGTCCGTGTTCATCTCCTACAACGGCGACGCCCTCGACGAGAAGACCGTGCTGCTGCGCTCGAGCGAGGCTGTGTCGCGCACGGCCTGCACCCTCCTCAACCTGCTCGACCCGGCACCGCCCGGCCACCCATGCATCGTCAACCAGGTGTTCACGACGCTCGGCACCGAGCAGGAGTTCTTCCTCGTCGACCGCGCCCTCTACGCGCTGCGCCCCGACCTGAAGATCTGCGGCCGCTCGCTCATCGGCAACCTGCCGCCGCGCCACCAGCAGCTCGAGGACCACTACTTCGGCAAGCTGCCCTCGCGCGTGCTGTCGGCCATTAGCGAGGTCGAGCTCGAGCTCTACAAGCTCGGCGTGCCCCTCA
This sequence comes from Syncephalis pseudoplumigaleata, assembly GCA_003614755.1. Lineage (NCBI taxonomy): Eukaryota > Fungi > Zoopagomycota > Zoopagomycetes > Zoopagales > Piptocephalidaceae > Syncephalis > Syncephalis pseudoplumigaleata. The sequence continues at coordinate 13,812 of KZ989129.1, read as the reverse complement.
AGACGCGCCACAACGAGGTCGCGCCCGCGCAGTTCGAGGTCGCGCCGATCTTCGAGGAGGCCGTGCTCGCCGTCGACCACAACCTGCTCACGATGGACGCGATCCACAAGGTCGCCCATCGCCACAAGCTCAAGGCGCTCTTCCACGAGAAGCCGTTCGCCGGCATCAACGGCAGCGGCAAGCACTGCAACTGGTCGCTGTCGACGGACCGCGGCGAGAATCTGCTCGACCCGACGGAGAAGCCCGAGACGAACTACCGCTTCCTGCTCTTCCTCGTCGCCGTCCTCCACGCCGTCCACAAGCACGGCGGCCTGCTGCGCGCGGGCATCTCGTCGGCGAGCAACGACCACCGCCTCGGCGCGAACGAGGCGCCGCCCGGCATCATCTCCGTGTTCCTCGGCGAGCACCTCACCGAAGTGCTGCGCAGCATCGAGGAGTCGCGCCCCATCAAGAACTTCTCGCGCCCCGAGATCCAGACGATCAAGCTCGGCGGCCGCGTCCTCGACGTGAAGGTGTCGACGCTGCCCAACATCGCGCGCGACCTCACCGACCGCAACCGCACGTCGCCCTTCGCCTTCACCGGCAACAAGTTCGAGTTCCGCGCCGTCGGCTCGAAGCAGTCGCCGTCCTTCCCCGTGACGCTGCTCAACACGGCGATCGCCTCGTCGCTGAGCGATGTCGCGGCGGCCCTGCGCGAGCAGATGGGCGACCGTCCCTACCCGACCGACGCGGACAAGCTGGCGGTCATCAAGAAGTTCATCGTGAGCAGCAAGCCCGTGTGCTTCGAGGGCGACAACTACTCCGACTCGTGGGTCGTCGAGGCCGAGAAGCGCGGCCTGCTCAACATCCGCAACGCGCCCGACGCCTTCGAGCAGCTGCAGGACGCGACGAACCGCGACATGCTGCTGCAGCAGAAGGTGTTCAACGACTCGGAGCTGCAGTCGCGCTACCACATCCTCCACGAGCGCTACGCCAAGGACGTGCTCATCGAGGTGGGCACGCTGCTGTCGATGATCAACACGATGGTGCTGCCGGCCGCCTTCGAGTACCGCAAGTCGCTCGCCGAGACGTGCGCCTCGCTCGTGGCCATCGGCAGCAAGGACATGCCGGAGCGCACGATCCTCGACGAGCTGGCGCCGGCGATTACCGCCCTGCAGCGCGATGTCACCAAGCTCGAGGAGGTGTCGAAGGAGGTCGAGGCGATCGAGGAGGCGTCGGTGAAGAGCCACGCCGCGTGCGAGCGTCTCCTGCCGCTGATGGACGCGATCCGCGCCAACGCCGACTTCCTCGAGCACCGCGTGCCCGACAAGACCTGGGCGATCCCCAAATACACCGAACTATTGTTTACATCCTCGTAAAAGTAATAGCCAGCAGCAGCAGCACACAGCACAGCACAGCACAGCAGCTAGACATGCATGTCGCCCATAATAAATTGTCTGTATCAAATCCCATTGCTTCGTAGTACACACACGTGGTGGTGGTGGTGGTGGTGGCTGTTGTTTATTCATTGTTGTAGCGCTGATGGTAACGTCCCAGTGCCCAAATGGTAAAGGAGAACTTGTAGTTCGGATAGGAGATGGCGCAGCTCTTGTTGAAGATGCCCTCGATGTTCTCCTGGAGCCATTCGCCATTCGGTTGTTGGCGGCGCATCAGCAGCTGTGCAGTGCATAGGGCGACAGTGATGATAAGTAAGGAGCGCAAGTAGCTGCATGATCACATCGATAGCACGCACCTGAATGCCACGATCGATCGGATCACGGTGTGGATACTGGGCGGCGAGGAGGGAGAGCAGCGCCCAGGATGTCTGGACGACCTGCGACATCGCACTCTGTACATACTCGCCCGTCTCGCATGACTTGTAGGACTCGCCCCAGCCACCATCGTCGCGCTGCTTGCTAAGGAGGAAATCGCATCCCTTGCGTACATGCTCACTACACAAGCACATATATATGTATATGAGCGATGTGTATGCATAGATGCCGATGGGCATGGATGACTTGCCTATTGGCGTAGGTCTCGCCTACACTCGCGAGGCTCTCGATGGCAAAGAAGCCGGCGTAGGTGAAGCAGATGGCCCACGAGCCAAACCAGCTGCCATCATCGCGCTGTTTACGCTTAATAAACTTGACGACCGTCTTTTGCACCGCCCTACATCACACCGCATCGATGAGCCATGACACTGCATGGATAATGTGCAATGACCACTCACGCAATCTCCTGGCTACGATGATTGGGGAACCGTTTGCGGAATGAGGAGAGTGCCAGTAGCACGGCAGTCGAGCATTCAACGTAGCTATACTCGATCATAATATTGCCTATGCCCACCACATCATGTATTACTACTATGGCGATGACCATCCTATGCATATGGTGTGCTTACCGAATACCTGCATGATGCATAGAAGTATGAGCATGATGGTGATACAATAATAATGAGGCGATGGTGGTGGTGGCAGCAGCTTACCTCGGCTGGATTCAGATACTCGAGGAACTTTGGTCCACGCGCCAGCTCGTAGCTAGCAAATCCACCATCGCTATTCTGCATGGATAGCATCACGTTGACCGCATCGTATAGCCGCTGCTCGTCGATGTTCTTGTCCGTGTAGCTAGAAGGTGATTGTTAGCAAGTGGTCGATGCTGCAGATGTGTGTATGAATGCACTTGCCTTAGATCCAGTAGGCATAGAAGGGCCTTCAATCCTTCGGCGGTGCAGTCGGACACCGTGTAGCCTTGATGGCGTGTACTGAAGGGCCATGCTCCTTGGCGGATATGGCGGTAGGAGGTGGCGCCCATCGGTGCATTCTCCTTGATCTGCATGGATGGTGCGCGTATGAGCATTGGCAGGCATGTATGCATGTATGTATGTATGCTCGCCTGACAATCATCAATAAAGGCCATGGCGTGTCGCATCATGGCGTGGTTCTCCTCATCCTCGGCCAGGCCTACACAGCAAGTGCATATGAGCATTGCAGCTGGCGGCGATAGTGCATAGAATACTGCCGACCTGATTCGCATACGGCCTGCACGATGAATGCCGTGTCCCACAGCTGGCTGCCATCGGTGCCGTTGTTCATCATGCCTTCCTTGCCCACCCTGCACGGATGCATGGCAGTTGGCCAGTCAGTCAGTGCAAGATCGCTTGCACTCCTTCTTTGCCCATTCAACACCTACCAGACATAGTCCGAGTAGCGAAGGATCTGCTGCTGGAATAGCTTCGACGTGGCACCCTCCTCGATCCATATGATGATCATGTTCATTGCTTTGTTGACCTAGCACGCGTGCCATACGCTGCATTAGTGCAACTACTACTACTACTGCCACTGCTGCATCGATGCTTACCGGTCCCAGGTTCACGCCGCCCGTATTCTCCTCCTCCATGAGGATGAGGCTGTACACGCGCTTCAGTGCCTTGTCACGCAGCGATTTCGAGTGGTAGTTCTCGTAGAGGCCCATTACACCTAAGCAACGATGCTGGCATTACTAGCGGCTCACACATCAGCCAGCCAGCCTGCACATCCAGCATACCATTCGCGATGTCGAGCAGGGTCGAGTGCTCCACGTAGAGATCCTCCTCGGCCACGTCATTGCGGGTGGCCGGCCAGTAGATCTTCTCGTAGGGCTCGGTGTACAGCTCCTGGCGCAGCTCGCGCACCAGATCGGTCTCCTCGGTCTGGAATCGCCTGCCGTAGATGTAGCCCATCGACAGGTAGACCATGCGCGTGTGCACCCAGTAGCGCCATGGATGAATGGGCAATGACTCGGGCAGCAGCCTATACGGCCGTCTATTAGTCCACTATCGCCCATAGTCGCGGCATGCTTCTCTCTCTCTCTTTACCATAGCTCTGGCGGCACTGGATTCATTCCTTCATAGCTGTACACGTTCATGATCGATAGCCAGAACTTGCCCCACGAAGGTGCCCGCACCGCACCACCTACACAGCATTACTACCAGCATGCTCCTTGTTTGTGCGACAACATACCCATGGCGTGCAGACGTGCCCGCGCCTTCTCCATGACCGGATGCTGAGGGCTTAGGCCGAGTATTCTGAGGGCAACATAGTTGCACGCCGTGCCAAACACCGTCGGCTGTCCCTCGATATGTCTGTAGCGTGGAGGAGGACAAGGCATTAGCTTACTGTGATAGTGGCAGCATCGTCTATCGACGACCACGTACAGTCCCCAGCCGCCTAGTTCGGGATGCGCACGATGCACGAGGTAGCGCGTCATCTCAATGCGCCACGGCTCGGGTATGGGCGTCTTCGTGACGTAGTAGGCGATGCAGAGGCCGGGCATAAGGAAGAGCGGCCCGCCATACTCGCCGGCAAAGTGGCCATCCTCCGTCTGCAGCAGCTTGTAGAAGGCCAGGCCATTGCGCGCGGCCTCCAATGGCGTCGTTGCTGCGGGCAGTATCGGTGCTTCCTATGGGAGGCACGAGCACGGTGAGTAGGCTGACATTCATGCATGCACGCACGCATGGTGCATATCCAATGCTTACGGTGGGCAGTCCAAGCCAGTAGCGGTCGTAGACGGTCTGCGGCCATTGCTCGCACTCCTCGTCCGTCTCGAGATAGTGCCAATGCTGCCGGCCTTCATGGCATTTGAGACGCCATCGATGCGGGTCGGTTCGCTTGATGGCGTGTGGTCCTTCCTCGTACACCATAGTGATAATACGGCAGCAGTGAATAAACAACAACAACAATAACGGCAGTATAGCAGGTAACGAGGCCGCCCCGCACTCCATGGACCGTGCCTATTTGATGACATTGACCATGCTCGTCATGGCGTGTATGGACTGTTCGCTGGACGGCCAATCACACCGATGATGGAGGTGGCCTGATGTAGCCATGAGCTGATTGCCAGTTCTTGTGTGCCTATGTGCATATATATTCCAGCTACTGCCAATCTCAATCCGGGTTCACTCGGCATGCAATGGTGGATTGGCGGAGATCGTGTTTCGTCGCTGGCTACAGGCAACTGTGCGGTGGGCTGGACGACCGCGACTAGCTCCTCCTTTCCACATCGGTAGCTGAGTCTCGACCATTAGTCGATTAACAAGCACAACAATATGGTGCGTATAGGCGATACATGGATGCGTAGAGCGATGGATCGATAGATGGACGGATGGATGGACGGATGGATGGATGGATGGAGAAGGGACGTGGAGGAGCAATGCATGGCAGATGGATGGATGGATGCATAGATGCATATGCCTCCATGCTAGTAGAGAGAGGGAGAAGGGATATCATACATAAAGTGGTCAAGCTACACTATGGAGGGAGGTGCATAGGCGTGGACGCGCACCTCACCGCTACGTGCAGCAGTAGAGAGGGGCACAGCAAGTGCAGTGAACTAGCTAGCATAGCCGATCTACTGCTACTGCCACTGCCACCATCATAGGAACACGTAGACCAACTGGCATGATGCTTACGCTCGCTCGCTCGCTCGTTCTTTATTGCCTGTAGACCACCAAGAGGAGGAATCACGGACGCAACAAGAAGGGCCGCGGCCACGTCAAGCCCGTCCGCTGCACCAACTGCGCTCGTTGCGTCCCCAAGGACAAGGCCATCAAGCGCTTCACCGTGCGCAACATGGTGGAGGCCGCCGCCATCCGTGACATCAACGAAGCCTCTGTGTACGACGAGTATGCCCTGCCCAAGCTGTACATCAAGCTGCACTACTGCGTGTCCTGCGCCATCCACGCGCACATCGTCCGTGTCCGCTCGGCCGTCGACCGTCGCAACCGTGCCCCGCCACCACGCTTCCGCTTCAACAAGGTAAGGCAGTCGATGACATAGATGCATATATATAGCTGATGGCTATATGTCTCTTCTATAGGATGGTAAGAAGGTGACCGCTCCGGCCAAGAACTAAACTGGCGACTATTCGCTTGGGGACTGCCTTGGTGCGTGTTTGTATTTCGAATAAATACAGCACATTACAATGACCGTCTGTGCATGTAGTGGCACACATAGCAAATGCTGCTCTCGATCATATATGTATGCATATATATGCATATATATACCACGAGCATTGTTCGATGGCACTTTATTACAACAGATTGATGCATGATGGCAATGTGTGTATGTCGATGTGTCTTGTTGGTTGCACACATCCATACAGTCGTAGAACTGCTTATTGTGATCATCCACAGCTCAATTGCTGCTGCTGCTGCTTACAAGCGATGCCAGTTCGGTGTAGCGCTTTCTGGCCTGTGCGATGCACTGCTGCACCTGCTCCATCGAGCATAGGCCACCGCCACTCTTCCATAGTGCGGCTAGCTGGCCATCTTCCATTAGGCATACGGTCACCTGGCTTGCCATCAGCGGCTCCTCCGATGCATTGGGATCGGCGAGCAGCAATCGACTATGCGTCATCGACATGGCACAGCTGCATTAGCGCAGGCCAGCTAGCATGGCCACACTGCCCACTCACTCACCCTTCGTAGATGCCATAGGTGGCCGCGAAGATGAACGGCCTCAGTGTCAGCGGCTGGGTTGCTTGCTCATCCGCACGAACAATGCCCTCATCGACATCGAGCGATGCACGCGGGATACGCGCTAGCAATGGTGCACATGCGTCAGTCACGCATGCACGCATCGTCGTTGCTGCCATCACTCACTGTCTTTCAAGGCAGCTGACAGTGCCAGCACACAAGCATCGAGGATGTTGCCGTCGTAGTTGAGACAGGTCAGGTCGGCGTAGATCACCCAGACGGCCTGTTCCGGCTCTATGCACAGATCCTCGAGCACGACGACCTTCGATCTACCATCACCACCATCACCGTCATCACTATGAGTGGATCATTGCCACGTAGCATGCCATGCACACGATCCTACGTACAGCAAGCTGCGCAGTCGCTCGCTCACCAACTGCGCAAGGTCGCCGGGCGGACCAGGCCGGAAGCGCGCGGAGCACAGCGGTCCCAGCTCCACATTCGGGACTGGCCACATACGTGCTCGGTCAGTGCCATCCTCTATGACATGCACATCCATCCATATCGCCCCCCACGCTACCTACCGAAGTAGCCTTGCTGTGGCTGGTCCAGTGTTGGCTCGGCCACCTCCGCCTTAATACCGCACACCACTGTCGTATCGCCAATACGCACGACCGCCGAACCCTCCGCCGTGCCAATACAGCCTGGCCACGACGACGACGACGATGTAAGTATAGGCCAGGTGACGGTGACGGCAGCGGTGGCGGTGGGGCTACTTACCGGCGTTCACGATCGTCGTACGGCACGCGTCGAACGCGCGTCCGTCTGGCCGCACATCCTGCTCGAGTATTTTGCGGTAGTATTCCTCGGGCTGGACGCGCTTGAACGTCTCAGCGGTGAAGGCATACGGCGAGACACTGGTCGTCATTATGCAGCGTGGGCCTAGAAGCCGATAAGGAAGCGGTAGCGGCAGAGTGGAAGGAAAAGAAAAATAAATAGCAATGCTTGACCGTCGATGGTGGATTGGCTGGCTGGCTCGTTTCTAGGCCATCGGCAAACACAGTGGAACGCGATTGCCGTTGCACCACCACCACCACAGCTACTTCTCGTCTCCCTTGCTAGCCCACGCTCGCTTCTCGCTTCCATACAGTTGGTTGTTTGCAGGCTGGCACGCGCCACCTCCATCGTCATCATCATCTACAGCGACGACGCGGCCTGGAGGCGGCTGGACGGGCAGCGTAGGAAGGAAGCACATTGCTACAGTGCTGCTAGACAGGGCAGCAAGTATCCAGCGAGCGATGGATTCGTTTATTAGCATGCAGCCGGGCTTGGAGCGCGAGCACACGGAGAAGATGCTGCGCGAGATGCAGACGCTGCGCACGAAGCTCGACGCGCTCGAGAACGAGAACGTGGCGCTCAAGAAGTCAATCTACGACCTGTCGGCGCGCTACTCGGCCAGTCGCCAGCGTGCCGGCCCGTATCTCATCGACTACGACGAGGATGCGGCACTCGCCCCGGAGTTCCTCGAGAAGGCCGACTCGCTCGGGCGTGAGGTGTCGGAGAGCCTTGGTGAGTAGCTAGGCGACAATGGTGCGATGCCCGGCTAACCACGTCGATGGCCGGCCAGGACATGCACCGCGCGAGAAACAATCCGACAAGCGAGTACTGCAGCTGAAGCATGACCTTAAGGTATGTGCGGCATATGTTGTCACTGCCTCCTCTCTCCCTCACACACACATATGGACATGCATGCATGCATTAGAATCATACGGGTGCGGTCTACACGGTCAAGTACTCGTTGAACGGCAAGATGATCGCCTCTGGCTCATTCGACAAGACCGTGCGGATATGGGAGCATCAGAAGGAGGTCGGTAGATAGCCCTGCATGTGTGTGTGTGTGTGGCTGGCCATTGTAGTAATGCTACGGCACGGATAGGTGACCTGCTTCCGTAAGCATACGCTCAATGTGTCCGATCTCTCCTGGACGCATGACTCGACCGAGCTGCTGTCGGGATCCTACGACCAGACGTGCAAGATATGGTCGCTGTCGAGCGAGAAGCTCAAGACGTCGTTCGATTGCGATGGCTTTGTGCAGACGGTGATGTTCCATCCGCAGGGTAAGCGTGCATGCAATAGATGCAGCATGGCAGCCATAGTAAGCATATACACGTGCTAGATGTCAACTTGTTTGCCGCGGGCACTTCGCGCAACAAGCTGCTGATCTACGACCAGCGCCAAGCGGACCCTATCCAGACATTCACGCTCGATGGCATGGTGAACTCGCTGTAAGTAGCGATGGCATCCATAGGCATAGAGAGCATGGCAGCTGACAGGCAATCATGCAATCGATAGCTACTTCTGCACGGATGGCAACACGATCATTACGGGCGATGCCAATGGCAGCATTGATGCATGGAGTCTGTGTACAAGTAGGTGGTGCGTGAGCATGCACGAGCAATGGCATGACTGATGCGCCTCTATATGACTAGACCAACGTATTACAAAGATAGAGAGCGAGCGATCGGGCATTCCCATCTCGCATGTCACCACGTGTCGCAGTGCAGCAGGTAGGCCATCCGAATACAATCGATGATGCAGCTAACGGTCATGATGGTGGCTGGCATAGATCGCGATGAAGATGCGCCCTACCTCGCCGTCAATAGCTACGACAATGGTGAGTGGCATGCCCGATCCGCATGCATCCATTGATGACGATGGTGTGGCGGCGGCGGCGGTGACTAGTGATCCGCGTCTATAAGCGAAACCAAGAACCGGACGGCATCAATCTGCGCCTACTGCATTCGCTTAAAGGCTGCAAGAATAAGAACTGGCCCATTCGCAGCTCGCTATTCGAAGGACGCGAGCGTAAGTCACATGTGCATGCCGTGTTTATGCTGCCATTGACATCGCTTGTTGATGGACCATCCCTGCTGTGATTAGATGCATCGCTGGTGGCCACCACTCGCCACTCCTCCTCCCATAGCGATGAGCTATTCATGGATGACGACGACGGGGCAGCAGCCGGCTACAACAACAGGCAAGTACCATCCACACATGCATGCACACACATATACCTCTCTGGAATAACACGGCATCACACTGCTAGTGCCGTCGATGACAATAAGCCGCTCGAGTCGCGTATGCTGCTGGCCAGTGGCAGTGCCGATCCATTCGTCTATCTCTACGATGTGGGCGGGCTCGAGGTAGGCTATCCACCCACCCACACACACACACACACATTCATTCATTCATTGTTGTTTAGGGAACGGGCCATTTGCTGCAGCGGCTGGAGGGCCACACGGACCGCGTCTACTCGGTCGACTTCCATCCCACCGAGCCCATCCTGTGCTCGTGCTCGGCCGATGCAACCATCAAGATATGGGCGCCTGTAGGCCGGGCCAAGAAGAAGCGTGACCCTATTCATCTGTAACATTACGCATAACCGAGAGAAGCCATCGCTGCCCACCAAAGCAGAGGGCAATGTCGCGCCGCATAGAAATAATAAAGCAGTCAATACTATCCGTGCATTGTTGCTATTACTATATTGTAGACTCTTTTATTTATCATTGATAGTGGCGCACAAATAACAACCATTAATAAAGATAGACAACTAAACTAGCTAGCTAGCTAGCCAGCCGTGATTGCTTGATGGATATGGATCTAGGTTAGGTGTGGTCGGCGTTGGATGCCCGTCGTGGTATGGCGAACCCGCCCACACGCGGCGGCAATGGCGGACCCGACGAGACTGACTGCATCATCGGCATCATGGTCGGCGATGACAGGGCACCTGATGTGGCCGCATGCGGCGGATAGATGCCGCCCGGATTGTAGACGGAGGCCGCCGTCGGTGGCAGGGCGAATCCACCGGGTCCACCGGCCATGGGTGGCGGGTAGATGGCACTATGGTTGTTGGCACCGCCATACATCTGCTGGTGGATACGCGAGCCGATCGGTGGCGATGGCGGGTAGATGCCGCCGATGAAGCCAGGCGATCCCGTGGCAGCCTGCGGTGGCTGTGGCTGTGGCGGTGGTGGATAGACGTTGGCGGGTGGATAGGCGGCGGCGGTGGTGGTGGTCGGTGCCATGGGCGGGTAGACATTCGCGGGCGGATAGGCCGGACTGGCCATGGGCGACGATATGTGCTGTGGCGGATGTGGCGGCGGATAGATGGGCGCCTGTGGCGGTGATTGTGCGGCCATGGGCGGGTAGGGCGCGACCATTGCGGGCGAGGCGGCGGCCGTGGTCATTGGGCTTGTTGCGGCCATGATGGGCGATTGTATCTTATGTGCATGGGATGATGATGATGGTGGCGGCGGAGGGTAAGGTGCCGGTGCTGGTGGACTCGGGCTATGCACCATAGGAGAGGATGTCGATGGTGCTGCAGTCGATGCTGGTGGTGGCGGATAAATAGACGGACTATTGCTATGTGACTGGCTGGACGGTGGTGGTGGCGGATAGTGCTGTGGCTTATGATTATGGTGCTGCTGGTGGTGCTGGTGGTTGATGGGCGATGTGGGCTTCGTGGTGGGCGAGGGCGGCCGAGGTGGCACATCGTTGGCAGCGGTGGCTGTGGCGGGCGATGGCGTCGTGTGGTTGAGCGGCATGTTCGAGGCGGGCGCGGTGGCCGCGGCGAGGGCAATGGCCGCCGCCTCGGTGACGGGCTTCGGGCCGGCCGACGTGGCATTGGCCGATGGCCGGTGGATCGACGTGTTGTGCTTGACGGGCGCCGATGTGTTGCCTAGAGTGACCGTTGGATTGATCACCGGCTCGCCCTAACCATGCCCCGGCACGCAACGCATGGCCATAGAGGTTAGCGCAGGGTGGCCATGGGCACGCGCGATGGGCTTACCGGTCGGTAGAAGGTGAGCTCGAGGTAGATCTCGCCGGCATACTTGCCACGGTCCTTCAGCTCGAACCAGCTGTCGAACTGCCGCTCGGAGAACACGCGCTTGAGCTCGATCATGCACTCGCCAATGAATTTCGACTCGTTGAGGCCGGCGGCAAACGCCTTCACGAACATCTGGTTGCTTCCCTCGTGGATGTCGTAGCGCAGCACGTCGCTCCACTGCGGCTTGCGGCCGCCTCGCTTGTCCGCCTTGGTGGCGTGCTTCTCGCTGCCGCAGGTTACTTCGAGGTAGGGATCCTGCTTCGAGATAAGGTCCTTCTCCTTGAGCTCGCGCCCGGCTATCGGCCTCACTTCGAGCGTGCCTAGCGACGCCTTCTGGCCAAAGAGCGGCATGATGACGAGAGGCAGCAAGGACAGTTCAGATGACAGGCAAGTGTGTGTGTGTGCGTGTGCGTGTGCGTGTGTATGTGCGTATGTGCGTGTTTGCAATAGATGAGATTAGTGGGCGGACGAAGACGTGCGTGTAGGACAAGGAAGCAAGGGTCAGATGATAATGGCGGCGTGGATTGAAATGGGCGTGGAGCATGAATAGGTGAGCAAGCGTGGAATGTGATGGGATATGATTCAGCAGCCCTCGAGCCAAGCACGGATGACGACATCGATGCCACTAAACATAGAAGCAATTCATTAGAACGATTGTTTATGGAAGTGCCGCTGCGTGTAGAAGGCGTAGCAGCCAAGAATTGGGCACTCGTCCAAGGCCATAGCAGTAACATAAAACACGCCATAGCACGTGGCTGCCAAGATCCATAGAAGGAGGAGGAGGAGGGGAACATCGTATGCACACATTGGCTGGCTAATCATCGAGCCATGTCATCATCATCAATGCTATTATTACAGTCATCGTCCTCGTAGTCATAGGGGAGACGGGCAGGTCGATGCATCACTCCGTCATGCTAGATGAGCCTGTCATGGTCGCGGGCGTGCCAAATGTGTTCACTACATGCTGTCGTATGGCGGCCAGCGGGTTGCTCTTGAAGGCCGGATGCTCGAGCACCGCCTGGAATCGCGTTCGTTCATTCTTGCTGCAGATAGATTGCGCATTAGTATGCATGCATGCACGCACGTACACGCTCCCTCATGCTACTCACGCAATCTTCTCTCGCCGACGTGTGCTGGGTGGCTTAGCGGGCTCGCCCTGCTTCTCCTTGCTCTGCAGCGCCATATCCATGCCCTGCACGGCACGGCTCAGCTCGGTCCAGTCGGCGAGCAGCTGGTTCGATGCTGCGGCCTCGCTTGCTTTGCCGGTCTGGTTGGCCGACTTGGTCTTGCGGGACTTGCTACGCTCATGATGCGTGCTCTCCAGTCCTGCATGGTCATGATATGAATAGATGGGTCATTGGCGCATCATCTTCCTACTTACGGGCTAGCAGTCGCTGGCGTCGCTGTTCGCGCTTCTCGCGCTTCGTCGTCTGTCGCGGCATGGACCCGTCGTCCTTGCTCGCCTCCGTGCTCAGCGGCACCATGCCCGGCACTGTTGTCGCGGTGGCTGGCACATGAATCTATCGACTGATCGTGAGCACCATACTGCTCCTCGCTCCTTCTTGCTTCTTGCTTCTTCGCCTGCCATACCTCTTTGGTGTCTGCGGTGTCCTGTGGAACAATACGCTCGACGGCCGATCCATGCGCAAACGCCCGCTTCGACACGTGGACGGCAGCCGCACGGACGCGTGAGCGCTTATTCACAACCTTCGGCATGGTCAAGCAAGAGCGATCAAGTAGTAGGAAGTAGAAGAGGAAAAAGAAGAAAAACAAGAAAATCCCACTGTGTTCCATCTGTGTAGGCACTGTGTGGCCGTAGTAGTCGCTGCATCGTGCTATGTGCCCATCGAGCAAGCTATGTTGTAGCAACAAAGCAGGAGGACAATGCGCCATGCGTGCACGTCCACCTCTATGCTGTACATGTACCGCACGCGTATGCAATGCAGCGAATGCGTGATCGGGCATTATCCGTGCGTAGGCAGACGATCATCTATTGGCATTCAGCATTGCTGTCTCTCTTCACCACCACTAGCATAAGCATACAAGCAGGTCATGCTTCTACATTCGATGTCGACATTGCTGCCCTACGAATAGCTCCATGTTCTCTTGTCTAGACTACATTGACTGCATGCCTCCTGGTAATGGCCATCTTGTTCTTCCCTAAGCTTTCCCCTCCCCTCCATCTCCTCCTACATGCATGTACAGCCATATCGCTATACTGCTTGTTATGTTCTCGATATGTCTGCATTGTTTGTTTGTTTGTGTTTATTCCCGCATTGCTCTCGCTGATCATCCTACCGACATCCATCGGATCTACTAATTAGAGTTTGTCCCTATTCCAACTCCGCCACTATGGGTGGTGCTATCGCCGCGCTGTGCCTTCATGGCGCCGTGTGTCCGCCACTTCTTCCCGCCGAGCACCGCTTTCTTTCTCGTTCGCTCTCCTCTCTCTCTCTCTTACTTCCTCGCCCTCTATCTACCTGCCGTGCAC
>KZ989128.1:0-24593 GCA_003614755.1 Syncephalis pseudoplumigaleata | reverse complement strand
TATCGTGCACGGCATCCTAGACGCGAGTCAGCACGCCATCGCCATCGGCCAAGCGTAGATCGCCGCACCTGCAGCCGATCCGCGAACTGCTGGTAGGCATCGCTCTGCGGCTGATCATAGTAGGGACATCGGCGATCCTTGGCGATGCCTTGCTCCTGCTTAGATGGACGATAGGCGCAGCCATCCATTGAGCACTCACCCTTGGCGCGCAACTCCATGCAGCGATCGTTCATGCGCGTGACCGATGAGAGCGTGCGCACTGCCGGATTGACGCACAGTGACTGGCGCGATCCCAGCGCGATACACTGCACCTGCGAGGCATAGGCTGTCTTGCGCAGCTCCTGCACGAACTGGGCGAGCTGCGAGTGCGTGCGCGAGCAATAGAATATCTGCCGCCATGGTCACTGCCATGCTAGCGATGGCATGCGCCGCACGCGGCACCCACCTTTGTAGCATCGGCGGCCAGTGCTTGCTCGACTCGCTTGGCCGATGCCGGCAGCGCCGCTGCATCCTGCGCCTCCAGTCTGCAATGCCGCATTAGCCAGCGCTCCTAGTGCTCGCTCCTTTCCTGCACACTTACTCGGACATGAGCAGGCGCACGTCATCCGTCAAATAAACATCTTTATTGTCCTGCTCTCCAGCCGCTCCATCCTCGGGCGACGCGGCGGTCGCAGTGTCCATTTCATCCAGGAGAAAGTCGGCCTCCTGCACGGTGGCTTCTGTCGCCTCTCTCCTCTGCTCGCAGCACGATGATGTCAGCCGTGCACGCTGCTCTCCCCCCATGTGCACATACCTGTCGCTTGGCCGATGCCGCATTGGCAGACGTGCCTTTGTGGCTGATGCAGCGCGCCTTATTCCTAGCGTGCTGCGCCGCGGCACGGCGTGCTTCCTTCGCCTCTCGAATATCGGCCTGCTCCCGTCGCCACCTATCGATCTGATGCTGCACTATCCACTCGGACTCTGCAGCAGGTGCAGCGTGCCATAAGCAGCATGCCCATCGCCGTCCGATTCGCCTACCATCGCCATGGGCCGCCTGCAGGCGTTGTCGCAGCGCAGCCTCGTGCTGCTGGTCGCTGCGCGCGTTGTTGTCCTTTATCCAGCGTAGCGCACCGCACAGAAGGCTCAGCGACTTGCCCTGCGCAGCATCACAGGGCCGGACGTTATCCCACTGCAGACAGCAGCAAGGAAGCGCGCGCTGCCTGCCACTTACCGTGCCGGTGGGGCTTTCGAAAATGCCGATCTTGCCCTCCTCCAGCGTGGTGTAGAGATGGCGCATAAAGTCAAGCTGAATGTCGTAGGGCGCGAACGGGAACCGGTAGGCGTCGGCCTCGTCAGGAGCAGAGAGCGCCGGCACAACGGGCTCTGTAGAGGCAGGCGCGTGCGACATGGCTCTAGACGCGTGACTGGCCGCAGCGATAGGAGAAGGGGAAGAAATACGCGGTGTAAATAAAACGCGCCATTTCCAATGCTCTGCTCCATTGTAATGTGCGCCTGAACAGCCTGAAGACCAGATAGCTCAATGATTATTGTGCGCTGAGCCGAACAAAGCATTTGCACATACTCGATAGAAATGGCCATGTTTGTTACATGAGTGCAGGCAGAATGGAGCTGCACGGATGGTCGTGCCAGCACTGCTATCCATGCCACTCCCACCGAGCAAGCCTTCCATCGCTGGAATGGCAATGTGCTCCATTGTGCCATCCACATATCCATGTATAGTAGTCGGTGAGTACTGTATATCAGCTGGAGCAAGGCAGACACAGCCTGTTCATGCAGTGTGCGTGTAGACAGGCCACAGCATGCAGCAATGGACAGTGGTGGGTCGATTGATGCCATGCACACAAAGCATACACCATTGCACATGCACACATGGAACAATAAACAATGCTTTACTCGTAGGTACATTCATTGCAAGCATAGCAGGTAATGATGGAATATGATTGCTTTATTATGAACTAAAATAGGTAGTGGCTATGTGTATATATGTCCATGATTCATTATATCGTAGTGCTCTGTGTCTCTAGGCCACCTCCATGAGCGGCACTGCATCGCGCTCCTCCTCCAGCAACCGCGACGATGCCCCACCGCGTGCCCAGCGCTCGAGCCGCGATCGGGCATCATCCTGGTCGTGGACGCGCGCCCAGTCCACGCCGTCGCCGCGGCAGAAGGCCACGCAGTTGTGGCGCACGCCCAGGTCGTAGGGATTGCCGGTGGGGCCATCCCTCCACGGGTTGCGGTCGTGCGCGTAGCGATGCGCGTTCAGATGCTCGTTCGTCGTCTTTGCCCACGCGACGAGCCAGCCCTGTTGGCCGAGGAGGAATGTGGACCACGTCAGGTGGAGGGTGACCCACACGGCCAGGGTCATGGACCAGCCGTCGTGCTGGAAATAGGCGCAGCCACGAGACGGCAAGAAGCATGGCTGCTCGGGGATGGGCTCGTACACGGGCGCGCTGCCCTCCAAGTCTAGCCATGCGGGCACATACGAGTTAGTGGCATGCTTTGCGATCATGGACATCAGCGTACATTGATAGGTCAGGTAGATGTACTGGCAGATGCCAACCACCAAGCTAAGCAGGAAAAAGAAGAAGGGCCGATGGTTATTGGCGCCGATGCAGTTGTAGATCCACGGACAATGGCTAGATAAACAGATAGATGGGTCATTTATTAGCTTACTGTCGTTCATGTGCATGTGCACATATGAATGCATATTCACTCATCATCATTCCTCTCGCTCGCTCCTACTTACTGGTCAAACCGCGCGACACAACGATCGCACAGGCGGCAATGCTTGGAACGCGGCGGCTTGCGCACAATACACGACACGCAGAGATGCGTTTTGTCGAGGAGATTGTCCTTGGCCAGCGATTGCAATAGCTGCATCCATGCCGATGGATTGACTGGTCAGGCAATGGAGCATGCACACGCATGCAACTTTCTATCACGACTTACCCGCCGCTTGTCGTCTCGCGCGTGAGGTCGCGGCACAAATCCCGGATCGCGCAGCACCGCTTGGAAGAAGCACCATAGCGCTAGGGTGTAGGTGAGCGCGAACAGTATGTTGGCCATCGTATGCTCAAGCGTGTCTAATGGAACGGCATGTCGTTAAGGCAGTAGCAGCGCGATGTGGGACGATCTGGCGCGCCAGCCAACAAAGGATACACCACAGCACGCGGCTTAGCCACGTGACGCCGACCCAGAAGGCCGTCGACTGGAATATGGCCGAGAAGTAGGGCGCCTTCATCATGGCGTCGTTATTGCTCGACACTTGGCGGCGCGGCAGCAGCCAGCGCAGCACCGACAAATGGAACACGAGGAACTCCACCAGCCCCAGCGTCAATCCAATGTACCATGGAAAGAGCGCGATTGTCTGCAGTATAATAAAGAGCATGGGGAATGGCAGAAAGTAGGCCAGCTTCATGGCAATCGACTAGAGCGATGACGATATTGTTAGTAGTGAGCTGCTGCCCTTGAACATGCGTGCGCCACGCCTACCTCCGATAGAATGGGCTCGCGGCCATCTTTGGCCACGCCACTCTGCCGCAGTGCCCGCAGCCACGTCGCCTCGACCTTCAGCTCGCGCGCCATATCCGCCGGCGTTCTTCCCTTCTCCTCGCGCGCCGTCACATCGGCGCCCGCCTTAAGCAGGCGCACCGTCACGTCGTCGTGGCCCTTCGACACGGCCCAGTGCAGGGGCGTGAAGCCCGTCTTGTCCACCGCGCGCAGCGACGCGCCCTGTCGCAGCAGGATGTCGACCGACACGCCGTCGCCCTGGTAGGCCGCCCACATCAGGGCCGTGTGGTCGAGCGTGTCGGGCGAGTCGACCGCCAGCTCGCCCGGCGCGTACAGCATGTAGAGCACGAGGAAGGCGTTCGACGAGTGGACCGCCAGATGGAGCGCGTTGAATCCCTGGGCATCGCGCAGATTCGGGTTGGCGCCGCGCTCGAGCAGCAGGGCCGACACCGACAAGTGTCCCTTGCGACACGCCCAGTGCAGCGGCGTGGCCAGCAGATCGCCGCCCACCGCATCGACCTCGGCGCCCTGGTCCAGCAAGTAGCGCACGGCCTCGAGCCGGCAATTGATCGCCGCCCAGTGCAAGGCCGTGACGTTCTGGAAGTCGCGATCGCCGATCTTGCTGTGGCCGTGCTCGATCAGCTGGCGTATGGTCGCGAGATCGCCCTGCTGCGCGGCATGATGTAGCGATACGCTGTACTGCGTCTCGGCCGACTGCTGCTCCGGCCGACTGACGGTGGGTGTGGCCTTGGCGGCAATAGCGATAGGAATATGCTTGCTTGTTGGAGGCGGGGCGCGCTGTGTGGTTGCCGCCTCTGCCGTCTTTATGTCGTCGTCGTCGTTGTTGTTATTGTTATCGTCGTTGCTGTTGTTGCTGTTATCGGTAAGCTGTTTTGTCGCTGCTTTGCTGTTGGGCAGTTGCGCCTCTTTGGCCGCGGCTATGGTGTGTCCGTGGGCGGGCAGCAACGTATCGCTCGTGTCGGCCAGTGTCGCATCGGATAGGGTCGACAAGCGTTCTACGGTCGTGTTGGTGGTTATGGCGACTACGGTGGCGGCAGCTTCATCGCTCCTCCCAAGCAACGGCTGCTCGACCTCATCGCTCGGCTGTTTGCTGGGCATATCCGCGATGAGGCAATAGTAATAATACTAATAAAGACGATGAATAGCCGGTATGTTAGGGATCGAAAGAGGAAGAGAAGGCATACCTATGCCACTTACCAGCTGGTGCATAGGCAGAAATCGACCATGGCATTGCCGCTGTAAACGCCGCCCAGTTGAGCTCGGTAACGGCAGCTAAATCGACCATCATTGGACAAAAGTACTGTAATGGGCACAGCGAAGGCAATAAACCGGTTTGTACAATCAACGCGGCTCTAACCAACAATGGCTAATTTATTGGCAGGCAGAGTGTGGACAGGCAGATTTATTGGTGCCAGGCATGCATCGACATAGGCATGGCTTTGCTGTAGGAGGCGGGCAGTTTGGCCATCATCGAACGTAAGGTCTCGGGAATCTGTGCCATCGACGCCACGAAGCAAAGCGCAGTCAGATGTGCACATGCATACGCGCTAGTTGAGATGCCGCTTACCGTAGACTCCATGCCCGGTGTCGACTGGTAGAGGCGCCAGGCTTGTCGGATGAGCTGGGCGGCCGGTCGAAAGCGCCCTACCTGGATGTAGAACTCGGCGTAATACGCCAGGCATCGGCACTCGAGACTGGGATAGCCCAGCCGGCGCGCGAGGGCTATCTGGCGCCGGGCCAGCTCGCCTGCCTGGTAGGCGTGGCGACGATCGGTGCGGCCGAGTGTCGAATGGGCGCCGCCCAGCACCGCGTAGTAGACGCCCGTGAAGGTGAGCATCGACTGCTGGGCGTAGTGGGCGGCCATACGCCGACTCCTAGAGAGAGAGAGAGAGAGAACGGTGTCACATGCGGTCGATCGTGATGCGCTGGACATTGCTCTCTTACCATGCAAGATCAATGGATAGGCTCCAGTAAGCATCGTGCTGATCGTGCGGCACCAAATGGACGCGTATGCTGGCCGTGGCGGACACGCCTCCCACCAGTCTGTCCGCCACAGGAAGCGAGAGCACCGACCATAACAGCAGGGATGTGGCCAGTTGGCGCGTGCTTCTATCGCCCAGCGACGGATCCAGATACTCACGTAGGCGGATATATGGTCGCCAGTGCCGCACTATCAGGTAAAGGCGCGCGGGAAGATGTGCCGCCGCGTCTGTATATCCAATGGACAGAACATCGCCATTGTTGTCCGGCTGCCCGCGTGTCAATGGTCCGGCTGTGGCCGTCACCGCGACCTTAACTAGCGTGGTGCGGGCGCAGCATGGACGAGGCGGCATCTGCTCTGCAACGGCCGTTAGCGACGGCGACCACGCTGCATTCCATATGGCTAAATACGTTACGCGTCGCCGCCAGCGTGGACAACAAGGACTGGCGGGTGCATTCGCTAAACACCCGGTCTATTCGATAGGACGAGGTGGAGGCAGGAAGGAAACGAGGCTTGGGCGTCATGACGGGTGACTAAGCAGGACAAGCATGATATTGACATTGGTGGTGTGTTTTTATTATTGTTGCTATTGTAATTGTTGCGATGGTTGTTGCTCATCCAGAAGGTCTTCCGCTGGAAGTACACTGCCCAGCCGCTGTTCGTGGGGCATTTGCACGCGTTCCGGATAGAACACATGGTTCAATGGATAGTTGTTCAGGTTCTCCAGCGACGATGTGTATCTAAACAGTGTGTGTGCGTGCAGCATGTCAGCATACGGTAATAAAGCATTTGCGTGTAGAGCGACCGCTTACAAGTCGCTGTAGGCACGGATCTTGTCGGCAAACATCGATGGATTGATCATCGTGCGGAATACACTGCCAAACTGCGGATTAAAGAGATCCTTCAGCTGCTGTGCAATGGCGCGCCTCTCTGCACGCCACTGGCGCAGCTGTTGTCGATGGTGGTGCAGCTTCTGGTGGTTGCTGATGGATCTATCGCGACCACCATCATTGATGGCCGCTTCTCCCGCCGCGTTAATGGACGAGCTGGACGCCGCGTCATCCAACTCGACCGCCTCACCCAGCTCGTGTAGAATGGAGCGCTGTGTCGATTTGAGCAGGCCTTCGAGCTGGGTGAACCGCGCGACATAGTGCCGATACTGGGCGGATCGCTGGATCTCGATCTCGCCCTCGAGCTCGTTGATGATAATGCCCTATAGTGCAGTAAACATAAGTAGCCATGTCCGTGTGGCAAGCTGCCGTTGCATTGTCATTACCGTGCGCCAGCCCTGCTGCAAGGCTGGATCAACGAGATCGTTATAGATCGAGTCGCCAATGTAGATCGTACCGCCGCTATCGTCCATCGTGGCATTCCATCAGACGCGGTTGCTCCTGTCGCCTACTAGCCATGCCCTCTTACCCATTCCTAATTGCATGGCGGTGAGTAATGCGATGTGCACATACGCACGCCTATGCCGCTTACCAGCCGGTCCACAGGCAAAAGTCGACAATATTGCCGCCGCTGTAGACGTCACCGCGCTTGAACTCGTTGACGACCGACCAGCTACTCCCGTAGAAGCTGGCATCTTGTCCGTTGCGTTGTGTGGCACCACTGGCCAATACCTCGCTTGCACTGCCGTTCTGGCCAAGGTTAGCGTAGCGGAATGGCCGGCGACCACGGTAGAAGGCCGGCTTCATGGCATTGACGATGCACACGTCGAACAGATCGCGCCAGTCCTTGCAGCCGGTAATGTAGGCCAGACCACGATCGCTACAGTGCATGAGCGATGGGTGGGCCATAGTGGCCATGCCAGCCCAGCTACTTACACAAACTCGTATCCACTATTCGTCAGCAGGAATAGCTTCCGATCGTATTTGTGCAGCTTCTCCAGATACTGGACGAGAGACCGACTGGGATCGAGATACTTTTCGATGTCGCCCAGAATGGTCTTGTGCAGCGGGCCGAGGCCAATGCCCGTGCCGCTGTGCAGCATCTCGCTGACCAGCTGCATATCGTCCGCCAAATGCTGCGGATGGAAGCTGCGCCATCGTCATCGGTATGCATCACTACGCTGCCATGGCTAGCATGGCCGCATCACCTACCCGATGCCGTGGCCCTCAAAGTACTCGATAATATCCGCCATGAGACATGTGTTCGGCATGCTGAATAGATCGACCAGCTGGCGCATCCGGCCCTTCACCAGATGCCGCGGTATGTGCGCGCCCACCTCCACGCCCAGCGTCGTGAGCGGATCCACCACCGGCCGTCGGCCGTAGTAGACGGCATTGCGCTGTATGTTGCCGTACGAGTCGAGCTTCATTAGGTAGCCCGTGTGGCCATCTGCATCGCGCGTCAATGCCTACTCTGCTGGCCAGTTGCTGTATGGCACGCACCGTAATGCAGGCCGCGAATGGCAAAGGCAGGATCATACTGGAGACCGCGCAGCACGGCCGGATAGCGAAGATGGTCGACGAGTGCATCGCGCAGCAGCGTGTAGATTGTCTTGGGCAGTTCCGACGTGTAGCGCGCCAGTGTATACTACGGTGGGAGAAGCATCCGTTAGAGGAGACAGTCGCCGCCCATCTCCTACCCTCGACCTACATCGTAGTCGAAGCCATAGACGCGCACTTTATTCAAATCTAGTTCATTGTTGGCGAATCTATCATATCATGCATGGCACGCGCCTATGATTAACGGGCGCAGCATCGACCACGCCCTCGCTTACACGTCGTTCGATAGGACATTCGATGGCGGCAGCGTAACATGCTCGCTGCCGACCGATATGGCACTCGCCACGGACAGCGGCCGTCTATGTGGCGGCGTGCCAGCAGCCCACTTGTTGGCGCTAGACAGCGCACGATACAGGCGATGACGAGGTGAGGCGGACCGCAATGAAGATGACCACATGATGGTGTTCATACTAGGGATATACAGGGGAATGTAGCGAATAACAAAGGACACACACACAGTGATGGCGGTGACGCACGGAGATGTCCACGATAATGCGACAGGTGGACCACACACATGCACGCGCTACCACTGTTGTGCATGGTCGTCTCGTTGTACAACATGGCGCGTTGCTTATCGCGAGCTTCTTTGACGGCAACACGTGAAGTGGAACGATGCCATTAGCATAGTAGGATGCGGCACGCTGACCCTTCCGTAGACATTGGCCAACATGTGGCCACGTTTATTTGTCGATGTGTGTGCGGGCAATGGCTATGGATGGTCCTCCATTGTCGACGCACACGCACTGTGGCGAGACGGCCTGCATCTCGGATACAATGGGCCATGATCACATGTGATTGCACTCGGCCGTCCATGGAACATGCAGTCATCGTGAGCGGCCAGCCAGCCAACCGAGCATCGACGTAGAAAGCGGCGTCACAGGCAGCCATCATGTTCGCCGAGAAAGAGGAAAAACACCGCCGTCCCCGTCTCCTTAATAACAACACTCGTGGTGGTGGTGCCGGTCGAGCAACCGGTTATCATATACTCATCCATCGCTCCTTCTCCACAATCTTTTTGTTTTTCTATTTGATTGCCTGCCTGCCTGCCTGCTTGTTTGTTTGTTGTGTCTTCTCCGCGCTTTCAGTAGTAACAGGACAGCTTATGCACGCTGTGCATGCTCATTCTCTCCCGTGAAGCATTGTTACCGTCTGCTGCATATTGGTAGGTGCACTATCGGATCCACAATCATCCTTGCTACGATATCTATGCCTCCTACTTCCTATATGGCCGACCTACACATTGAGCCTGCCCTTCACGTCACTTCGCATCCGTGTGTGTGTGTGTGTGTGTGCCATGAACGGTGTAGAGATCGATATGATATGGTCATTACGCGGTGGATAGCCGCCTTCTATTTTGAACAATGCTGCTGCTGCTGCCGAGCCATCATTTACGGAGCACATGCTTGATGACTATGCATCCTATGCACGTAGAGTAAATGGTGTTGGTCGTCTGGTGATGCTCAACACACACACCATGCACACTATAAACGTCACATTGGCTGCCACCTTCCTCCTCCTCCTCTCTCGTCTCCTCTCGTCTCGTTTTCCCCTTCTTCCTATCCGGTTTCCTTTTGGTTCGTGTACCTGCCTACACACACACCTGCTCTCCACTCCTCTCTACGCCATCTCCTTCTCCGTCGTCCGCCCTGCCACCGTGTCTATGTCTTCTACTGCCGTCGAGCATAGAAGTGGCGCGCCCTAACCGACCACTCGTTGCTAACGCTTTATTCGTTGTTGTTGTCTAATTATAGCCGTCCTTCTCTGTACTAGCAAAGCCAGTATCGACCAGCATACACGCACGCGCTCGCTTGCGTAGACGGCAGTATCCTCCCTCATACGCATACACTCGTGTGGCTGCCGTCCTCCTCCGCCCAGTCATCCCGGACCGGTGAACATCCCGTTGTCGCTGTCGTTGCCGTTGCTTCTGTCCCTTGCGTGCCTGCAGCCGCCTGTCCCTCCATCGCCACGACTGTGGTTGCACAGCATCATCATCATCATCGAGCCATTGTTGTACGCGCCTTCCACAGCCAGCATGGATCCCTACACGTCCAATGCCGCGGAGCCCTACGAGCCGCTGACGCCATCGATTCTATTCGAGAAGCTGGCGGAGCTGCGATTCGAACGCGAACGGCTATCGCGCGAGAACTCGACCAAAGGCATGCTCGCCAAGCATGGCGGCGAGCCGCCCATCCCGACCGAAAGCCTAAGCGACGAGCTGGCGCGCCTGGACGGCGAGCACGCCCTCTGCACCATGTCGACCAACTCGACGCTCAGCGACTGCGAGAGCCTCGCCTGCCTCGACCCGTATGCGATGAGTGGCGACGATGACGATCGCATGCTGCTGAACGTGGACCCGATTGAAGGTGCTCTGGCAGCGCTGACCGAGCAGGCGAACCAGGCACTGGTAATGACCGTCGACGAGTACGGTGCCGCATTGGACGCCGAGGCCGCTGGCTATTCGGGCGGTAAGTGGGCATGATCCTATCGGATGCGCAGTGAGGCTGACGATGTCCTTAGGCGAGCAGGATGCATATTATGACGATGATGACGACGACGATGACGATGACGATGAAGAGGAGGAAGATGATGACTACGGGCTTATTCCACGGTCGCTGCCGCCAAAGCCAGCCGACGACGCGCCGATCTCGGACCATGTCTTCTGGCAGGTGACCTGCGCCGTCCACCGCGCCCTCGACTCGATCACCCTCGACCTGCCGCAGATGTTCGAGGAGTCGCGCATTGGCGGGGCCGCCATGCAGCTCGTGCGCTTGCCGGCCGCCGCCAGCGATTCGATGCTGGTGCGTGCCTTGCGCTCGCGCATCGACGCCGTCGTGCATGGCCGCTTGGTGCGCCACGTCCAGGAACGGTACACGCATGCGCGCTACCTGGTCGTGTCGACGGTGGACCGCGACGTGCGCGACGTACTCGAGCGATCCGATCTGCTGCGCGACGATGTGCACGTGATTAGCGCGCATCTCGATGCGTTGCAGGCGCGCGTCGAGGCATTGGTGACCGAGAAGGTCAATCTCATTACAGAGGCGCTGACGCGCTACGTGCACGAGGTCATTCCGCGCGAGTTCGACCGCATGCTGCAGACGGTGCTGCTGCGCGAGGGCGCCCTCTTCCGCCCGGTCTACGATCGCGTCCACGACCATCTGCTGCCGGTGGTCACGGCCTTCGTCGAGGCAATGGTTGCGGCGCTGAAGCAGCACGCGGCATGGGTCAACACCATGGTCGTGCGTAAAGTGAGCGACGATTTGCTCGTATTACGCCAGCGATTTAGTAGCTAGATGGCATGACAGCCATCCTATGCTTGACACTATGATGATCCTACGCGATATGGCCTTGCCGGGCATTCATTGCTCTATTCTCTACTACCACCATTATCATTACTACTACTACTACTACTATCATTATTATTATTATTTCATTAGTATTTACGATGATTGACGACGCCAGTGCGCTGATCATCATCATCATCATCATCATTATCATCATGTACAGCGAGATGGCATTTGTGTGTGTGTGTGTGTGTGTCTATTTGGTAGCATTTTTTGATGGATGGATCCATGATTAAACAATCCTTTTTCTTCTTCTCTTTGAAAGATTGGCTGACTGGCCAGTCTGTGTCTACATTGTCCATCATGCCATGATCCACAAGTAGACCATAAGCACATGGTCGTGTTACCTACGACACTTGCTCGTCTGTTCTCCTCTCCCGTACCGTGCAATTAAGGCGATAACAGATCAGGCTATTTTTTACTTATTTTCCATTTCCTCTCTCTCTCTCTCTCTCTACTTTCACTGCTTGTCTGCCTCCTTCCTCCTCCTAGTCATTGTCCTTCTCGGTCGTCCACCACACGTATGCGAGGCAGTCGTTCACACCATGTCGAGTATGCACCAGCTGCCCAAGGAAGTCATAGGCGCCATAGCCGCCTATCTCTCGGTCGATACGCTTCTCGCCCTCGCGGCCACCCACCGTCGTCTGCGCGGTATCATTGTCGATAACGTCGCCCTGTGGCGCTACCACTACGAGCGCACCTACCCGCTCGACACCGACACCGAACTCGCATGGCTTGCCGGCCTGGCCGCCCTCGCCTCCGACACGGGCCGTGACCATGATGCACTCGACTGGTATAGGGCCTATGTGTATCGACATCGCACCGAATGCAACTGGCGGCATGGTCGCTTCCACGAGCATATCCAGCAGCTGCCGCGTCTAAGCCAACAGCGTCGCTATCGTCTCCTCGGCAAATCCGACTGGGGCGCCATCCTCCTCTCCGAACATGATCGTCGTCTCTTCCTTATTGGTGGTGGCATCGCCGCTGCTCATCAACAGCAACAGCAGCAGCAGCAACAGCAGCATCGCTACTGGCAAGAACTATCAATCACCACCCTGCCCGACTGTGTGGCCTATCCCGAGAAGGCAATGGTCGCCTCGCATTATGTCGTCGTGTGTGGCCGTGTCGTCTACTCGCATCCGGCCCAGCGCCACCGACGACCGAAACCACCCGCGACCCTTGGCGAGCGACTACGACGACGGCTGGGCGGTGGCAGTGGTGGTGGTGGTGGCAGTGGTGCACACGACGAGGAGGTCACCGTCGATGATACGCTGCGCACGTGGATGTCGTGCTTGTGGGTGTGGCGGCGGGGCAGTGGCGAGCTACTTACGACGATCCACTCGCCGAACACGTTGCAGCTACAGCAGCTCATCGGACGCTGGCTACTCGTACGTGCACGCTACCCCACCGACGACCCACACGGAGGCAATTCACGCTATCGTGTACTCGATCTACGCACGAGTGTATGGTGCACGGGCGAGCTCATTGCCGCCACCGGCTTCTGCCATTTGCATATCGCACCAAGCGAACAGGCACCCATCCACGCTGACCACCACAACAGCAGCGACGAGGATGCGGATGCCACGGTCACGGTGTTTGTCGGGTTCGAGACGGGCATGCACGGCCTTACCTCGGCCTTTCGCTGGCAGCTACTGGTGCTGGGACGGGCGACGCCACATATACTGCGCTCGGGCTACTCGCCCTACTGGCCCATGCTTGTGCGCAAGGCGGGCTCTTCCGTGCGACTGGACGATGCGCATGTTGTGCTTACGGTCGATTTCGATCGGGCATCGACTGCCCAGACGTACGTGGGCCTACTACGCCTTGGCTGCGAACGTCTACAATGGCGCGAACCGATGCACGATACGATTGTCGCATGGACGCCCGATCGCCAGCATCTACTTACCACCACTGGCAGCGGCGGCGGCAGCATCTCCAACCATGTGAATGATGATGGTCGGCGTCGCTACACGGTGCGACAACTCGGCCGGAGCGATGTGGTCGGCGAGTATCGGCTCACCGAGTCGTCCTATCGTCTGCACTGCTTGTCGCGTCGGCTTGCCTATGCTTATTCGCCCAAGACCGCGGGTAGCATGGTGCTGGACGTGATGACGGGCGAGACCATCCACACGATCGATCCCTCGGGATTGACGCGATGTCAGATGAGCTTCCCTTCACTCGGCCAGCTTATGCTACTGCACCCTTACTCGGGCCAGCTCATTGTTTGTGACTTTGTCCCCCGCTAATCATCCATGTACACATGTCTATTCATGCGTGATTGTATGCATCATCGGTCTATTTATTAGTAGGATGTGGTGGTCGTGATGGCGGTTGGTCGTTGGTGCAGCACCACGTCGAATAAAGCGTATCATCACATGAGCCCCGCCAATTCATCCTGTAGGCTTGCTTCCGTGTCGATCTTTTTGATCTACAAAGCGCGCGCAGGCATCACCATTAGCATGCAGGCAAGTATAGCGACAATGACTATGGTTGCTTACCTGGGTCAGTTCCAAGGATTCACCACGAGCATGACGCTCCTTAAGCTCGGCGATTTGCTTTAGCTTGCGCTGTATGCCCTTGATCTTCTTTTCGGTCTCGGTGAGGACGCGTTTGGGCGCCGCTTCCTGTGATGGTTTATCTAGAGGCCATTCAACATAAGCATGCATGTATGCACGCACACACACTGATCGATGCTGGACGATAGATAGCCTACCCTCTGTCGTCGTGCCATGGCCATTCACTTCTCCTCCTGCTGCCGCTGTTGCCGCTGCCTTTGATGTCTATGAAGCAGTAGGATGCGTCAATGGCGGTAGATGCATCATGCATCCACTTCATGCACCCACCTCGCCCTTCTTCTTGCCATCCTTCTTTTTCTTGCCCTTGCCGGCAGCAGCAGCGGCACCTAATACAGCAATAAAGCATAGCAGTACATATAAGCATACTATGGTGACTACTTCTCCTACTACGATTTATCCGCCTACCTTCTGGCTCCTTGGGCGCCATACCAGGCACAGTCTTGCCTGCACCGCCACCAACCTGATCATGCATTGATTAGCATATCACATGGCATGCGGCTCATTGCTTACCTTGTTCAATCCTGGTGTGGCCGCCATGGCGCGTGCACCGGGTGGCCTATACACGCCCACCGGCTTGCCTACACAATCCATGCATAAGCATCAACCGTGCATGCTCCTCCTCCTCCTCCTCCTCGCCATCATCATCATCATCATCGCCGCACTTACTGCTCACCGCCTTGCTCGTCGCTACCTCGATGCCCTTGGGCGCCGGCGACAGCGTGTTACGCACCGGATAGAGGGTGGCAGGCGCGGGCCGCCAGGCAATCTGGTACAGCTCCGGTATCTCCTCCTTCTGCACGAGCACGCCACGGTAATGCCACACCTTGTAGCCGTTGTCGACGCGTAGGCGCGGCGATAGGATCGCCGTCATCAGGTGGCGATCGTCGGGGCACCAGTCGCACACGGAGGCGCCATTCCCATCGATGGTCGATAGCTTCGTGAGGCGCTTGCGGTCCCATATGTCGATGGTGCCGGCGAGGTTGCCGAATCCCGCGAGGCAGATGAAGCGGCCGTGCGGACTGAACTGCACGTAGTTGCGCGGCAGCGTGCCAAAGTCGTGGATGGCATTGGCGCGATGGTCGAAGAGCGTCGCCTTGGCCGGCATGAACCCGTACACCACGACGAATTCCTTCGAGTTCGGGCTCCACGCGACGTCGTGCACCGGGCCCTCCTTGTCGAGGGTGACGCGGCAGTCGTAGTTGCCCGACACGGCGAGGTAGTAGAGGCCCGTCTCGCCGTAGTAGGACTTGCCCGTCTTATCGACGTCCGTCTGCGTAAGCACGAGCAGATGCGTGCCCAGATGGTTCCAGTACATCTGCACGTTGTCCGCCCGGAAGAACGTCTTGATGGCCTTGGGCCGCTGGAAGTCCGTCAAACTAAACACGCGTATGCTGGCCGGGGCTCCCTTGCGCTCGGGCACGAAGGCCGCGATCGAGGGCGACTTGCCCGGCGACACCGAGAAGTTCGCGATGCCCTCGAGGCGCAGCGGGCTGTAGGTGCCATTGGCCAGCTGCTTGACGTGGTAGAGGTGGATCTCGTTCGTCACGAGGCGCGCGCAAAACTCCTCGTCGTGCGTCCACTGCATGCTCCAGCCGGATTGGTTTCGCTGGGTGAACGCGGTCACCTCCGTGCCTGTGGCCGCCTCCCACACGGTCATGTTGCGATGGGCGGGCTCGTCACCCTCGCGCTTAACTAACAACAGCAATAATAGCGATGACGATGATGCATTGCTATGGTCAATCGCCGTGTTATAGTGGCATGCTGCTGCTTACCGAAACGCTCCCACGTGGAG
Source organism: Syncephalis pseudoplumigaleata (assembly GCA_003614755.1). Lineage (NCBI taxonomy): Eukaryota > Fungi > Zoopagomycota > Zoopagomycetes > Zoopagales > Piptocephalidaceae > Syncephalis > Syncephalis pseudoplumigaleata. Next base: position 8,862 of record KZ989128.1, on the reverse strand, counting down.
AGGAAGTTGCCGCGCGGTGAAAACACGAGGTCGAGCACATTCGTGCGGGCTATCTCGCAGATGGGCTGCATGGAGATGGCATCGACCACTTGGACACTGGCAACAGCAACACGGTCAGTGCCACGGTTCATGCTCCTCCACTCGACTTACTTCTCGGGTGTGGCCCAGGCCAGATAGCGACCATCCTTGCTGTAGACAAATGCACGGATATTGCCCGTTTGCCTGGTGTGTACACATAGTTATGGGTTAGCAGGAGCAATACATGCCTATTCCCGCCGCTATTGTTGTTGTCCGCTGCTTACTTGTCGCCTACGGATGTGCCAGTGGGCGGGCCAAGACACGCGACGAGCTCCTTACTCGATCGATCTGGGTTGGACGAGCGTGTGTATGTGTGAGCGTGTGTGCGTGCAACATACATCTGCTGATCTTGCACCTACACGTGAACTGGACGGGCGGTCGAGTGGCCGCGCTGGTTGTCCCGGCAGTATCGGTGGTGGTGGTGGCGGCGGTGGTCATGGTAAGGGCCGAGAGGAAGACAAAGTAACAATAGCGACAACGAGGAGAACGACGGCGGCGGCGACAGTGGAGAACATGCGTCTGCACGTGTCAGTGTGGCATAAATAGGGAAAAAGACAAGCCCGACGACAATGGAAGTGAAGTGAAAAAAGACAATGGTGCCACAGTCATTCATTGATGATTATAGCAGCAAGTGCGAATAAACAAGCATCATCATCATTGTTATTATCATTGTTATGGCTCGATCATCATCCATCGATTATAAAGTCATTGTCGCGGGTTGGCTCATTTGTTGTCGTAGATGCTGACAAAGCACATCGGCTCCTAATAGCTGTCGTCGTCTTGGCGGTTCCCTCGATGGTTTGGGCGCCTCCTCGCTAGCAGGCATTGCGGTCATAGATTCATCCGCTGTTGTTGTTGCTGCTTCTTTCTCTACGTCGGCGGCCTTTTGTGTGCGTGCACGATGTGGCTGCACCATCACCTGCAATGCTTCTAGCGAGGCCTAATCACAATCATCAGCATCATCCTATGCATCATCCTATGTATGCTTACTTCGTAATGGGGAATAAGCGGCTCCAGTTCACTTGGCTTGACATTGACGCGTCGCACTTGTTCCCAATGGCCCGCCTTACGCATCATCTCCTTAAACGACCTTGCCTAACATCATACATTGGTCATTCATGTCTGTCTGTCTGCCACCTATCTATCTATCAACTACGCACCTCCTGTTCCTCGACGAGGGTAAATGCCGCACCTTCACGGCCTGCACGGGCAGTGCGTCCCACACGATGAATGTACTTCTTCATGTAGATGGGCACATCGTAGCTGATCACCGACTGCACACAGTCCAGGTCAATGCCACGCGCCACCAGATCGGAACAGATCAATCTAGCGCATGCGGCCATCAGCACAGCGCATCCATCATACCGTCCATGCTCGCCACGTACATGCGAATCTTGCCCTGTCTGAACTGCCGCATCACACTCGCTCGCTCCGATGCACTCAGATCGCTCGAATACTCGGCCGCCAATCGTACGCTCGTCTCGGTGTCGGCTGCCTCGCTCGTCGCATGTTGCTGGTACAGCTCCAGTAGACGTGCCAATCTACATCACCATCATCTACTATGAGCTATGCGGTAATGATACAATGCCTACTGCACATACCGATGGGCAGCGTCGATGGATTTCGTAAAGCATAGCGTGCCGGTAAGTGCAAATGCCCGCACGAAATGGATCACCATCAATGGCTTCTCCGTCGAGCGACACACCAAATAGTGCTCCTACAGCCAACATGTCATCAATATACTGCCACCACCATAGCAACAATGGCTTACCTTCAATGTGGTCGGTGTCATGTATCGTTCGGCTCCTTGGTCTAGGCTGGCCTGCACCGCAATGTACGATGGATTGACGAGACGCAGACTCGCGATCTTCTCCGGATTACGCGTCAGTGTGGCCGAGAATAGCAGCTTTTGCGTCTATGTATGGCATGGCGGTGAGCTTCTCTCTCTCTCTCTCTCTCTCTATGTCATTGCTGTTCCATCCACTTACCCGTGATCGTGGTGGACCTGGCAATCCAGCCATCGTTCTACATCAACGCTCATTATCGTCTCTCTCTCTCTCTCCTCTACATGTGCCCACCGCTGCACACCTACTTTGTCGCACCGTGCACTGCGGCCAATGTGTCGAGGAGACGTGGCAGCCATGCCTGGAAGCTCTGATCCAACAGACGGTCCGCCTCGTCAATGACGAGAAACCGCAGATGCTGTAGGGTGAAGTGGCGCGTGCCATTCAGATGGTCCATTAGACGGCCCGGTGTCGCAATCAATATATCAACACCACTCAATCTAGTCCATGTCAACCATAGGCGTGCATATATATAGACATGTATGTGTGTGTGTGCTTACCCTTGTTCTGGATCACCAACGATCTGCCTCTGCTCCTGGGCGAACGACGTCTGTCCCGTGGCCATGCCGATCTACAGCATCCACGCGTCATGCTATGCCACACAGACCATGTGCACACATGCCATGCTCACCTTCAACGTCGTCGATCGACAAAACTCCTCGAACGTCTCCTTCACTTGGAGGACGAGATCACGTGTCGGCAACACCACCAATGCCCGTAGCCGTGTGACCACACGCTTCTTTAACGTCTACATCATCATCATCACCATAAGCACATCCTCCATAGATCATTATTATTCTCCTGCTTCTCCTACCTCAACCATGGGCAGTACATAGGCCAATGTTTTACCACTGCCCGTCGGTGCCGACACACATAGATCACCATCGACATAGTGACCATTCCAGTCACGGTATCGCAACAAGCGTGGTATCACCGCCGTCTGCACTGTATCCACCATCCATCAGCATCCCCATCAAGCATATGTACATGGTTGCTACTGCTACTGCTGCTGCTTACCGGCAAATAGCTGTTCGATATGTGCCTGTCGACACCGTTGCACGAGGGCCGTCGATAGTCCTAGACGTGCATCGTCCACGGGCCATGTTGTATCCGCCGTGATTGTCGTGGGCCGGGCAAGCCATGGTGGAATGCCCAGCATCGATGTAGGCTTATCGGTCGCGGATGCTTCATGTCCCGCCGCCTGCTTCAATGGATCGCCCAATGCCAGTAGGCCATCAACCTCCACCGCGGGCACTTCATCCACAGACATGCTATCGACAGCATCATCGCCATCATCATCATCGCTCTGTGTGGTGGATACGCGTATCGACTCGGATGCTTTCCAGGCAGCATGGGCGGCATTCAGTACAGCCGTATGCACGCGACGCTTCTCTATCTCTGGTCCACTCGTCGTCTCCACGGTCGTTGTCGTCTCCACCTCCACTTCACTTGCTTGTGCCTCAGTGTGGCGTCGTTTCTTGCTAGTCTTGGGCATGGTGGAAGGAATGAGATCACACACACAGCGATAGAGAGAGTGGACGATGAAAACAAAAACAAAAAAACCAGATTTATTATTACTGTGTGGATGTGTTGATTAGTAGAAATAGTCATCCTCCTCATTGTAATGGAATAGTCGCATATCATTAATGCCAAGTATCCGCATAAGTGATCGATAGGTCAGTTCCTCTTGGACAGGTGCTGCTGCTGTGGCTGTCTCCTTGCACGCTTCATTCGTTGCTTCTGCTGCCATTTGGCTTGTTTGCATCCATGGTGGAGGCGATGGTGGCTGCTGTGCCGCGAGGAATGCCTGCGGATCAATGCGACTACGTATGCGCTCGAGCACTTCCTGGCATACCGTGCGCCATTTGTCAATCGATGCGGTGATCGATCGGTCCTTGTTCTATGCTTCGTATAAGTCATTGCTATGCTATTCCTCTTTCTCTCTCTATGGGCATATTGATGTGCTGGTTATTACCTGTCGTTGGAATGTCTCCATCATGGCCCGTCGTCGTTGGCGTGTCTCCACAGCATCGATCTGCGCCTCGAGTTCCCGCTTACGTGCTAACAGCCGTCTACGCTCGGCATCATCGACGGTGGGCATCGTGGGCGATCGAGCACTGTACTGCTGCTTCGTATGGCGTAGTGGGCTGGCACGTGGTGTTGCTGTCATGCCACTCTCCTGCTTCGCCGGTTTGGCCAAGGGCGATTTGAATGGCTTATTGACATTGCCGAGTCGATGTCGCTTGGTCGCCGGTGTCGATGGCGATGGCTAAGCATCATCATCATCATCATTATGATGAGGAAGCAGCAGCAGCAGCAGCTTAGCATCTCCATCCACCTACCATCTGTGTTCGCTTGAGTACACGCGATGCTGGAGCAGGTGTGCTTGCTGCATCCTATGCCATCATCATCATCGATCAATCACCATCCATAGAACATGCACTGTACATCGATAGGTGACCTACTTCTCTACTCTCATCTGTGGCACGACTGCCTGGCATGGGCGATGGACTGAGCCACCATAGCTTGACCGGCGACAACTGCGGATCATCGTAGGATACAGTCCGCATACACAGCACACCTCGTGCCAATAGCCGATGAAGCATCTAGCGTGGCATGATGCTTAACAGGCCGTATCGCCCAGTGCACGCGTCCCTGTCGCGCTGCTTACCTCCTCATCCGCCGCCGTATGATGCAGCGCTTCCAGTAGTGCGTCGGTGGTCCATGCCTCTGTGACACAGAGCGATGGCGACGTGTGCAGCAGTAGTGCAAGACAGCGCAGCGATAGTCGCGGCACGGGTGTAGCAGCTGGACTGGCCATACGCAGCGAAAGTAAGCATCAAAGCACAAGCAAATAAAATGGAGGAAAAGAAAGGGAAAAGCGCGTAACGAGCAATTATAGCGTGTCATTTTCTCCTCTCCATTTATTGCTAGTCCCACTCTCACACATACATACACACGCACATCCAATGTATGCATGCAGGCAATTACAGGCTAGCGTGGCTGTAGTTCACGCTGCCCGCGCTGCTCGACCATTTGCCGGAACATCGCCATCGTCGCGTCCTCCTTGCGCTGATGCGCGGCCACACGCTCGCTCATCTCGGACGTGCGCTGTGTTTGCACGTTCTGTCTATGCTGCATGCGACGTTGACGCGATTCCTCGAGCGAGCGTAGACTATGTGATGTATATATGCATGCATGCATGCATTAGCCCGCGTCCCGTCCCGCCATCTCCACATACTGTGCCTGGTAGCTATCGCCACCGCCCATAAGATCAGCCTCGGGCAACTCCGGATCCGGACTGGGCTCGCGGTGCAGGTAGGCCGAACGTGCCCGTCGTTTCTCGATCATCGCCTCGCTACGTATGCAGCAATTGAGCATCCCATGCCACACAACATGCATCACCCGCCACCACCACCATCATCGATGTGCCTACCGTCCGGTGGCTTTTGGCGCGAGTTCCTCGAGATCGGCCTCTCTTGCCTTCCGATAGCTCTTTGTATCTTTGCGCCGCAGCCCGCGTTCATAGCGTCGACGGTCCTCGTCGTCCATCTCTGCCACTTGTCTGTCAGCACTCTCGTGCATGCACCATCTGCGCCACCCTACCTTCATCGTACGGTGCCGCCCTCGTGTCCTGACGATGGCCCGGTGCCGCGGACGGCATGCTCGGTCCAACTAAGCGAGCATCAGCCTTTGTGCCCTCCATTGGCCACGGCCACCCCGACCATCAGTTTGCTTACCGGCATGCGGGCGTCGGCCTGCTGTGCCTCCTAGTGCCCCGGTGGCATGGCCCGTGTCCCGATGGCCCTGCGTGCGTTGGGCCAGATCACGCGCCACACGCTCGCTGTTGGTCGCCGTGTCCACCGTGTCTCGTACGGCTAGCACCTCGTCCTGATTCTACCATCGAGCATGAGCGCCCACCGCATATGCCTCGCACCAACGCAGCCACCAACCATGTTCTTCGCGAAGCCCCACTGATACTTGGTCAGCTCGGAGGAGGCCAGCTGCGACGAGCGTATGCCCGAGTAGTATTTCGCTTGCAGTCATCATCGTCATTGTCGTCGTCGCTCGTCTTCCTCGCACTCACTTACCATCTAGCTTGCCGCCATTCCACGCACGCATGAACCTTCCAAAGTATCTACGCGCCTCGCTGCCCTTCAGATCGTCAAAGTAGATCCGCTTCTTCTCCCGCAGCCACACGCGGAACTCGGTGCTCCTGCTAAAGTAGTCCTTATCCGTAATTGCTACGTAAGCATAGGTTAGCTATACACACACATATCCACGCATGCATGCATGCATGCACACGTACCATCCACACCGAGTTTCTCCAGCTTGCGATGGTCAATGACGTTGTCGGATGCATCGTCGCTGCTCGACACATCATCGCTGCTCGGCGTGCGCTCGCGTCGTCGCTCCTTCTCCTTCTTCTTGTCCTTCTTCCTCTCCTTCTTCGTCTTCTTATGTCGCTCCTTCCTGTCGCGATCGTGTCGGTCGCGCTTCTTATGTCGCTTGCGGCGTGCCTCCCTCGAGTCGTCGCTCGAGTAGTCGCTCTCGCTACGGCTGTCCTCGTCGGTGTACTGCTCGCGGTGGCGCGACGAACGGTGTCTGCGATGCTTATGCGTCCCGGCCACCTCCTCGTCCCGGTGGTCGCGTCGGTCCCTGTCCCTCCGACGGCGATCCCGCGCCTCTCTGCTGTCCGCACGGCGTTCTGCCGGACTGTGTGATCTACGTCGTCCACGCTCCATAGTAACAATAGCAGCAGCGGCAGTGGAAAGTAATGCCAGGTGGAACAATGAAGCGAGAGTGTCCTAAGGTGCAGACGTGTGTGCAGTGTGATTTAAAGCAATTGCCATCATCATTTCGGTTCATTGGCTGATGATCGAGTACATTATGGTCATTGTGGATACACATTCATGCTGTGCCAGTCGGTGATTATCATGCACAGAGGCCGCTGTATTTGCTTATATTGCTTACTAGCTGGTCATGGAGCATGTGCAATGATGGCACTACAGTATGCACGCGTACAACGGAGAGGGCCGCAAACAGGAATGCGAAACAAGCATTGGTCTGGACCATGCCCATCGCATTGTCTATGTGGCAGTCAAGTTGATGCCCATTCGCAGCAGCCATTGCATATTATTACCAGCTGGTCACGCTGGAGGGAAGCGCATAGTCGACTGCATTATGCACGGGAACAATGACTATGCATATGCAAGAGAGTGCATAAACCACCTGGCAGTTGGAAGATGCCAGCATCGAATGATTCGTGCAAGCTTGTCGCCGTTGGGATCATCCACCAGCTGCTGCTGCTACCGCCATGATCATCAGCTAAGCAGTTGCCATTTCTAGTGAACACACGCGCGCGCCCCATTCGTGGATACCTGCCATCCCGTGGCTACAGGCAAGCGTTAGACTGCTCCCGGCCTTTCTTGGCCATGGATGCACACTTGCAATGTAGCAGTGTGGCCATTTCCTGTTTCCCGCATGATAACCCAGTAAATTGCCGCACCATACTGCCGCCGCACGGATTAGGCCAAATGTTGCGCGCTTACTAGTGTGTGTATGTGTGCGTGCCTGCCACCTCGCTCGCTCGCTCTCCCTCTCTCTCGCTCTCTTCTCTTATCCTAAACATCGCCTTGTATCCGCGGCAATCGAGTAGTATCATCCATTATCTGTTGTTAATGTAGCTTATGACCATCTGTTATTGTTGCTGTTAGTATTGTTGTTTTTAGTTGATCTTTCTATTCAATATATACACATCTATATCTGCTTGGTCGGGAAGAGAGTGGCGCAGCATTAGCGGGCGCCTCCACTAGGCATACACGGGCCAGCGATGCGGCTCTCCGACCATCCATCGCACGAGGCGGTCTGCGAGCCCTATGTCAACATCTACGACTGCATCGGCGGCACACCCGCCTTCTACACGTCGCTCGTAAGCATACTCGCATCGAGCATCACCATCGTTTACGGCATCTGGATCTACACCTATCGTCGGCGGCACGGCATCTGCTCGCTCGTTTTCCGCCGCGTCGACTACTACTGGCTGCCCGTGCCCATGGAGTCCTACCTCGTGTCGTGCATGGTCACCGCGGCACTGCGCCTCACCATCTACAGCATGATCATCGCCGACTGGCCGGCCAACTGGGTGTTCCGCACCAGCGCCAATGGCTTTATCTGGTTCGCGTCCTTCTGCACGGTAATACTGCTGACCACCGGCATCATCGGCCACATACCGCCCATCTTCTCGCGGCGGCGCAGCTACCACGACTACGACGCGATCACGCCCACCACGTCCATGCACACGGGCGCAGCCGCCGCCGCAGTCGCCGAGACAGCTCCCGACGGCCAGCGGGCCATGGACATGCCGCAGACGCACTCCAGGATCGTGCAGGCGTTCTGCTACGTGATGTCGAGCATGATGCTGGTGATGTGCGCCATCTCCGGCTACTACTACAACGGCTTCTACCGCATCATACAGGCGTACGCGCAGCGGAGCCAGACCTCGTCCACGACGAAGAAGGAGGAGATCGCTGCCGTGTGGCGCTTTCGCCGCGTGTTCATGGTGCTGCTGGCGTTCGTGGGCGTGGCCTTCTTCAGCCTCGTCATCTACGGCGTTTTCATCATGCACAGCAGAGAGTTCAGCACGACCACCGCGATATGGCTGGCCAACGCGCTCTTCCTCAGCCAGTACGGCCTGGCCTATCCGTTCATGGAGGGCGTCGTGCTCCACACCATCCACAAGAGCAGCGAGGGCGCAGTCAAGCGACGCGCCTACATCAACCGACTTACCGAGGATGCCTACCTGTCGAAGGCGCCGACACGCCGCCACTCAAGGAGCCTGCCCACCGGCAGCCACACCAACATCCTGCCTCCGTCGAAGACCATGCGGCATAAGAAGCGCGACCGACACGATCGCGACAGGAAGGAGCGACATAAGAAG
>KZ989127.1:0-24687 GCA_003614755.1 Syncephalis pseudoplumigaleata | reverse complement strand
CGATTGAGTGTGATGGTGGCGATGTTACCATCGACCGCGTAAAGCACCTCCGATTCAGCGGCACGTGATTCCTGGATGCTTTGCGGTTTTGACATTCCAATTTCCTCAATTGATCTGGGCGCAGGAAAGATCAAAAGCCGCCCCGACGCAAGCATTGGACGCTGCTGAGCAGCCTTGCACCGGCATGGCCAGCCGCATAGTCTCGGCAAGCGGCACACGGGAGAAGCGCGATGATGAAGCTCAAGCCGAATTGCGAATGCTGCGACAAGGATTTGCCGCCCGAGAGCCGCGAGGCCGTGATCTGTACGTTCGAGTGCACGTTCTGCGCAGCCTGCGCGGATACCGTTTTCAAAGGCGCATGCCCCAACTGCGCGGGCAATTTTGTGCCGCGCCCGATCAGGCCAGCGGCGATGTTGCGGAAATATCCGGCATCGACCGAGCGGCACCTGCGGGAGCAGCCGTGCCTTGCGAAAGCGAGCTGAGACGTAAGGAGACGCAGCTACTCCTTGCGGTGATCATCCGTGCGCGGATGCTGGTGCCGCCATTCGCGCGGCGGTGTGAATGTCCCGGCCCACAATCCGCGCCTCGCGGATTTCGCATCATCCTGTTGGGCGCCGTAAACGTTCGCAAATCCTGATGTTACGGCCCAGCCTTGCTGGACCATCCAGCCATTGATGTCGGTGCCATCGGGAAGGGTGCAGGTCGCCAGCGTGCGCCCGTACTTGTCGATCGATTTGGGCTGGCATGTGATATCGTGTCCGCGGACACGGCTTCGGAGTTGCGCGGAAGCCTGCCGTCCGCAAGGCCAGTCGCGACCTTGTGCATCAGTGCAGGTCTGGTCAAGTTCGGGCGCATCGATGTCGATAAGGCGAATTCGCGTGCCGGAGATTGTCAGTGTGTCGCCATCGGCCACAAACGCATTTCCCGAGACCGGCGCGTCCGGCTTCCGCATCCAGCGTTCAACGGCATAGACACCGAGCGATCCGATCAGCACGATCACCATGACCGTCCAGCGGCGAGTGTCCGGGTTGAACCGCGGCGGTCTACGAGATTGTTGGCGCTGTGACACCCGGAAACTCATGCTCAAGTCCGCGCTGCAATGTGAGAGTTTTATGTCACGCGGCCGCGCAACGCGATTCATCAACTGAATTATCTGCTTTGGACGAGGCGGGTTCAAGCGGGTGTTGCCAGCGACTTTTTCTTCCGCCTATGTGCAGGTTCTCGATTGTCTTTACTGTCACAGGGTTGGCGTGCGCCATGCGTGAGAATGTTCCCTGGTGGAAATCGGGTATTCTCTATCAGATATATCCGCGCTCCTTTCAGGACTCCGATGGCGATGGCCTAGGGGACCTTCGCGGCGTCATCGAGCGGCTGCCTTACCTGCGTGAACTTGGCGTCGATGCGCTGTGGCTGTCGCCGATTTTTCCATCGCCGATGGAAGATTTTGGCTACGACATCTCCGACTACACGGGTATCGATCCGCTGTTCGGCACGCTCGCCGATTTCGATGCGCTGGTGGCGGCTGCTCACGATTTTGGACTGAAGATCATCCTCGACCTTGTCCCCAACCATACGTCCGATCAGCATCCATGGTTCATCGAAAGCCGCGGTTCGCGAGATAGTGCGAAACGCGACTGGTATATCTGGCGCGATCCAAAGGGAGAGGGCGGTCCTCCGAACAACTGGCTTTCCGAATTCGGCGGCAGCACCTGGGAATTCGATGCGCACACCGGGCAGTATTACTATCACGCGTTCCTGCGCAGCCAGCCCGATCTGAACTGGCGCAATCCCGAAGTGCGCGGTGCCATGCATGACGTGATGCGCTTCTGGCTGCGGCGCGGTGTCGATGGATTTCGTGTCGATGTGATGTGGCATCTGATCAAGGACGATCTGCTGCGCGACAACCCGCCGAATCCTGATTTCGTGCCGGGACAGCAGCCTTACGAGCAATTAATCCCGCTTTATTCGACCGACAGGCCTGAGGTTCACGACGTCGTCGCCGAGTTGCGGCAGGTGATCGACGAATTCGAGGATCGTGTACTGATCGGTGAAATCTATCTGCCGCCAGCTAAGCTCGCGGCCTATTATGGCCGCGACCTCGCTGGCGCTCACTTGCCATTCAACTTCGCCCTGATCTCGACGCCGTGGAATGCGCGTGCCATCGCAAAGCTTGTCGACGACTATGAAGCCGCGTTGCCGGCCGGCGCATGGCCGAACTGGGTGCTCGGCAATCATGACCGCCAGCGCATCGCCAGCCGTCTAGGTACCGATCAGGCGCGCGTCGCGGCCATGCTGCTGCTGACGCTCCGGGGAACGCCAACGCTGTATTACGGCGACGAGATCGGGATGCCGCAGGTTGCGATCGCGCCGGATCGGGTGAGGGACCCGTGGGAGAAGAATGTCCCGGGTATGGGTGTTGGCCGCGACGGCTGCCGCACGCCGATGCAATGGGATGACACAGCATATGCAGGATTCAGCGTCCGCGAGCCATGGCTGCCACTCAGCAAGGATATCGCCTTGGTGAACGTCGCCACCGAGCGTCAGGACACAGCGTCCATGCTCAGCCTGTACCGGGCGCTGGTCACACTGCGCCGTGCCCGGCCAGAGCTTGCGCTCGGTGGGTACAGGCTCGTGAGCGTTGCTGACGAACTACTGGTTTATGCGCGTGAGCATCAAGACCAGCGGTCACTCATTGCGCTGAACCTTGGCATGGCGACCGTTTCGCTGGAGGTCCGTGGGCATGTCTTGTTGTCGACGTTTATGGATCGGCAGGCTGAGGTGATTGACGGTCTACTCAGTCTGCGCGGCGCTGAAGGGATCGTTATCGAGCCCTCAAGCTGAACGAAGAAGCGGGCCAGCGCCTTTAAAAGCGGCATCCTTAGCACATGCGGTATCGCGCCGTGGGCGGGTTGGTATGTGAGGCGGGGTTGTTGTAGCATTTGCCAATCTTACGTGCCGTACTCGTGATTTTAGACAAACAGTGTGCGTCCGGAGTAAGTCGTGAGAAATCCATACGAGATTCTTGACGTTGCCCCGACTGCCTCTGACGCCGACATCCAGAAGGCGTATCGGAAGCTGGCAAAGAAACTGCACCCGGACTTGAATCCCGGTGACAGGACGGCTGAAGAGAAATTCAAGGAAGTCGCCGGCGCCTACGACTTGCTGAGCGACGCCGAGAAGCGGAAGCGTTTCGACAATGGTGAGATCGACGCGACCGGTGCAGAGCGGCCGCAGCATCACTATTACCGGGATTTCGCCACCTCGGATGAAGGGCATCGTTATGCGAACAGCTCCGGCTTCGCCGACTACATGGATACGGACGATGCGTTTGCAGAACTCCTGCGCCGCGGTCAGAGAGCACGTGCAAACCGGCGTGGACAGGATCTGCACTACACCGTGCCGATCGATTTTGTGGATTCGATCAAGGGCGCGGACAAGCGTCTGACACTGCCTGACGGTAGTTCGCTTGACGTGAAAGTTCCACCTGGTCTGGTCGACGGTCAGGTTATCCGCCTCAAGGGCAAGGGGGCGCCCGGCGCCGGTAAGGGCGGCCCTGGAGATGCCCTGATCGAGGTGGAGGTCCTGCCCGATCGCCGCTTCACCCGCGACGGCGACGATATATCTATCGAGTTGCCGGTCTCTCTTACCGAAGCCGTATTGGGAGGGAAGATCCGCGTTCCGACGCCGACTGGAGATGTGCAGCTGGCGGTGCCAAAGGGATCGAACACCGGCACCACCCTGCGCCTCAGGGGGAAGGGCGCGCCCCGCCGCGGCGGCGGGCAGGGCGATCAGTTCGTCAAATTGAAGGTGGTTTTGCCTAAATCTCCGGATCCGGAACTCGAAGCCTTCGTCTCGAATTGGGAGAAGGACAAAGAATTCAATCCGCGCGCGGACAGGACATCTTGATCATGAACAAGCAGGAATTTCTGACTTATTCGGGTCTTCAGGTGCAGACACTGGACCTCTGGCTCGAGCAGCGATGGCTGATTCCAGAGGAAACCTCCGTCGGAATTCAGTTCTCTGACATCGATGTTGCACGGGCCCGTCTCATTCATGATCTAAAGAGCGATCTGGGTGCTAATGATGAGGGGATCGACGTCATCCTTCATCTCATGGACCAGATCCATGGGCTGCGCCACGCGCTCGCGCAATTGCAAAAGGATATTCAGGAGCGTTCGCTTTAGGCGCACTGCCGCACCAAACGCCGAGATCGGAGCCGCAGGCTAACCTTGGAGATCGAAATGGTCGGAAGATTCACGGCTCTTGGACACGGTGAAATCGACTCCCTTATCCTGCAAGCGCTGGTGCGCAAGCTGGTCTCTAAAAATGTTCTTTCATCAGACGAGGTACGCGCACTGTTGTTTGAAGCCGCAACTCATCTCGACCTTGTCGGGAGCGACCAGACACCCCAGGCCGCGCGGATCGTTGTTGAGGAGGATCTGGTGCCTGTGTTTCTTGGCGAATGACCGTTTTCAACACGCACGAACTCAAAGAAGGAGGCAGTTGCGATGAAGAATCAGATCAAGGAAAACATGGAAGTCATCGGGGCCGACGGCGTTCATGTCGGCACAGTGGATCGCATCGAAGGTGATCGCATCAAGCTCAAAAAGAGCGACAGCTTCGGAGCCCACGCCGGACACCATCACTACATCGAAACCGGCTTCGTGGCTGGCGTTGAAGGCAACAAGGTTCGCCTCTCGGCGAACGCTGATATTGCCGTGACGTTGGAAGAAGAACCGTCAGGCCGGCCCGTCAAGCTGTGATGTGCGGTTCAGACCGTCAAAAACTGACCGGCTGAACTGCCAGTAGCGGAGAGTGCTAAAGAAGCCGCGAACATTCCCATGGGAGTGCTGCGCGCGAGGTTGTATGGTTGGGTTCTCATACGGGTTTTGGACTTATTGTCCAAAAACACCAAGCTTGGACGCCAGTGCAGCAGGAGGGCCGTGATGCAAGAATACGATCTCTACATCAACGCGAAAAAGCCAGCCATCGGCCTCTACGTACGCAAGGGTGCGGGTCTCCCCGACCTCGCCGATAAATCGGATTGGGTCTTCGATGGCACTGCTGCGCAGGATCTGTTGCCTCCGGGCGTGGTGCAAGGTGTCGCCGCGGACGGCCATGCGTTTCGAAACATGGACTGACCTCAACATAGCAACTCAAGAACATCACCGATGTGCCGTAGGGCTTGCCCTGCTGCTGGCCGGATCGCGATTGAACCAAAGGTATTAAACGGATCGAGCATGGTCTCAAGCCTGCCACACCCCGTGTCCCAGTCCGTCGCTGCCAAGCTTACGCGGGCGGCGATATTTCTGGTTGTGACAATCAATCCTGGAACGACGTCCGAGGAAATGGTTCGCGGCTTATGCGCGGATCTTTCGAGCCTGCTGCGGGGCGTGGGGTTTCGCGATCTCGATGGCCAACTGACCTGCGTAATGGGATTTGGCTCTGAGGCCTGGGACCGCCTGTTCGGACCGCCGCGGCCGAAGGACCTCCATCCGTTTCGCGAAATTCGTGGTGTGCATACCGCCGTTTCGACGCCCGGGGACATCCTGTTTCACATCCGTGCTGCGACCATGGATCTGTGTTTTGAGCTGGCGACGCATATCATGTCGCGGCTCAACGGTGCCGTCTCGACCGTCGACGAGGTGCACGGCTTCAAGTTTTTCGATGACCGCGATCTCATTGGCTTTGTGGACGGTACAGAAAATCCGGTGGGGCAGGCTGCCGAAGCGGCCACCCTTGTCGGGGATGAAGATTCGGCCTTTGCTGGCGGCAGCTATGTGATCGTGCAGAAGTATCTGCACGACGTCGCGCGATGGAACAAAGTGCCTGTCGAGGAGCAGGAGAACATCATCGGCCGGCACAAACTGTCCGACATCGAACAGCCTGACTCCGTGAAGAAACCCTACGCGCACAACGTTCTGACGTCGATTGAAGAGAACGGCGAGCAGCTTCAGATCCTGCGCGACAACATGCTGTTCGGCGAGGTGGGCAAGGGTGAATTCGGCACGTATTTCATCGGTTACGCGCGGTCACCGCATCGAATCGAGAAGATGCTGGAGAACATGTTCATCGGCAATCCGCCGGGTACCTACGACCATCTGCTCGATTTCAGCCACACATTGACCGGATGCCTGTTCTTCGTGCCGACGGTGACGTTCCTGGATGATGTCAACCCAGAGGCACAACCGGTTGCCGACACCGACATAAAAGAGGCGCGGGCGCCTGTGGCGTCTCAGCCGAACGCGCGCAGCAACGATGGCTCACTCGGCATTGGATCCCTGAAGAAAGAGGCAGGACATGAATAATCTCCATCGGCACCTCGCGCCTATCTCGGCGGGAGCGTGGGAACAGATCGAACAGGAAGCGTCTCGCACACTCAAGCGTCACCTGGCGGCGCGCCGTGTTGTGGACGTTGTCGGCCCGAAGGGCGTCGATTTCTCGGCTGTGGGGACAGGGCACCTCAAGCAGATTTCAGGGCCGGGCGACGGGATCCAGGCCGCGCAGCGCGACGTAAAGGCCCTCGTCGAACTGCGCGTTCCGTTCGAACTCACGCGTCAGGCGATTGACGACGTGGAGCGCGGCGCAACCGATTCTGACTGGTCGCCTGTCAAGGACGCGGCGCGGAAGATTGCCTTCGCCGAAGATCGTGCGGTTTTCGAAGGATATGCAGCGGCCGCGATCCAGGGTATCCGGGAAGGCAGTAGCAACGCCGCCGTGACGCTTCCGGCCAGTGTGAAGGGCTATCCGGATGCTGTGGCGCAGGCGGTGAGTGAGTTACGGCTTGCTGGATGTGAAGGCCCCTATGCCCTTGTTCTCGGCGGGAACGCCTACACAGCAGCAAGCGGTGGTAGCGACGATGGATATCCAGTGTTCCACCATATCGAGCGTGTGGTGGACGGCGGGATCATCTGGGCGCCGGCGATTGAAGGCGGGTTTGTACTCACCACGCGGGGCGGCGATTTCGAACTGGATATCGGTCAGGATTTCTCGATCGGCTACCTGAGCCATTCCAGCTCTGTCGTTGAACTGTATCTGCAGGAAACCTTCACGTTCCGGCAATTCACCGCCGAGGCGGCAGTTGCGCTTGTGATTCCGAAAAAATGATTGCGGGGATGAGGATGTCGATGCGTGGCCGACGATAAGACCCTTGAAACTTCCGTGCCTCATATTGTGATCGTCGGAGCCGGTTTCGGCGGTCTTGAAGCCGCGCGCGGTCTTGCCGACGCTCCCGTGCGCATCACGATTGTCGATCAGCGCAACCATCACCTGTTTCAACCGCTGCTCTATCAGGTCGCCACCGCGACACTCGCGACCTCGGAAATCGCATGGCCCGTCCGCCATCTCGTCCGCAGACAGAAGAACGTCACGACGCTGCTCGGAAGCGTCGTCGGCGTGAACACCCAGGCGAAGCAGGTTCTGTTGGACGGCGAGGAGCCGATCGCTTTCGATACCCTGATCCTGGCGACGGGAGCCCGCCACGCTTACTTCGGTCACGACGAATGGGAGCCATATGCACCCGGGCTGAAAACGCTTGAGGATGCCACCAAGATCAGGCGGCGGATTCTCGCCGCGTTCGAGCAGGCGGAGTGGGAGACCGATCCGGCGGAGCGCGCCAAATTCCTCACATTTGTGATTATAGGAGCGGGGCCTACCGGCGTGGAACTGGCAGGCACGATCGCCGAGCTTGCGCGGGATACATTGCGCGATGAATTTCGCAATTTTGATACACGAAGCGCGCGGGTCGTCCTTATCGAAGCCGGACCTCGCATCCTTTCGAGCTTTAGCGAGGATCTATCGGATTACGCGCAACGGGCGCTGACGCGTCTCGGTGTCGAGGTCAAACTGGGACATGCTGTTTCAAAGTGCGGAGAAGGCGGGGTCGAACTGGGCGGCGAATTCCTTCCGGCAAAAACCATCATCTGGGCCGCGGGGGTCGCGGCCTCGCCGGCGGCCGAGTGGCTGCATGTGCCAGCCGATCGCGCAGGGCGCGTTCTTGTGGAGCCCGACCTCACGGCGCCGGGTCATCCGGACATCTTTGTCATCGGCGATGCCGCGCATGTCGAATCGGCGGATGGAAAGCTGGTGCCTGGCGTAGCGCCTGCAGCCAAGCAGGAAGGGCAATATGTTGCCCGGAGGATCAAGGAGCGCCTGAGGGGCCGTAATCCAGGCGAGCGGTTCGCATACAAGAACGCGGGCAATCTCGCCACGATCGGCAAGCGCGCCGCCATTGTCGACTTCGGTTGGATCAAGCTCAAAGGCCGGTTGGCTTGGTGGATGTGGGGCGTCGCGCACATTTTCTTTTTGATCGGGCTACGCAATCGCCTGGCCGTCGCGATGAACTGGCTGTGGATTTATATCAGCGGCCAGCGAAGCGCTCGTCTCATCACGCAAGGCAAGACGACGAAGGGCGGCATCTAGGGCGCCTTGATACGGCGAGCGGACGGGGTCTTGAACTGCCGGGTGGATGACCTCCGGATCGCCATCGGAGCCTGGCTGGGTCTATATCAAAGATTCGCATAAGGTATATTATGGAACATAATATACCTAAGCGATTTCAATATGATCTATTCAATAGTAGATAAAATGATCGATATATATTGGGTTATATCTGAAAATACCTCTGCAACTGAACGCTGCTTGCTCCGTGTAATTGGCGCGCAGGCATCTCTACGCTGGCATGCAAGCAAGGTTGTATCGATGGCCGCGTTTGCAGACCGGCCCGATGATTGACCGCAAGGATGGTCATTGTAGAACGAGATAAATGCCTGACCGGACACCGTTGGCGTCCACTGCGTCGGACAAATCATGGAGTCGGGATATGAGCAGCAATCAGGGCCAATACAGCACCGGTCTGGACAAGAACGCTGCCAACTACGTGCCGCTCTCGCCGCTGAGCTTTCTGGCTCGCAGCGCCAGCGTCTATCCGGACCACACCAGCGCCGTTTACGAAGGCCGCAGGTTCACCTGGGCGCAGACCTATGAGCGCTGCAAGCGGTTTGCGTCGTTTCTTGCCAAACGCGGCATTCAGCGTGGCGATACCGTGGCAGCTATGCTGCCGAATATCCCGGCGATGAACGAGGCGCATTTTGCCGTGCCGATGGCCGGCGGCGTTCTCAACGCGCTCAATATCCGGCTCGATGCGGCATCAATCGCATTCCAGCTCGATCACGGCGGCGCCAAGATTATTTTGGTCGACCCTGAGTTCGGCGGCGTGATCTCGGATGCACTCGCCCTGATGAAAGGCCCGAGGCCGCTGGTGATTGATGTCGACGACGCTGCGTTTGCCGGTGGCAAGCGCATTGGCGAACTCGAGTATGAGGCTGCAGTCGCGTCCGGTGACCCGGAGTTCGCGTGGCTGACGCCGGACGACGAATGGGACGCCATTGCGCTCGGCTATACATCCGGCACCACGGGCAATCCCAAGGGCGTCGTCACGCATTACCGCGGCGCCTATCTCAACGCCGTCAGCAATATTCTGGCGGGCAACCTCGGCACGCATCCGATCTATCTCTGGACGCTGCCGATGTTTCACTGCAACGGCTGGTGCTTCCCGTGGACCATCGCAGCGTCGGCCGGTGTCAATGTCTGCCTGCGCAAGGTCGACCCGGCCAAGATTTTCGAGTTGATCAAGGTCCACGGCGTGACTCACATGTGCGGCGCGCCGATCGTCTACAACACGCTGATCAACGCGCCGGATGCTCCCAAGGGCAAGTCTGCGAAGCCAGTTGTGGGACTGATCGCGGGCGCGGCGCCGCCGGTGGCGGTGCTCGAGGGCGCTGAGGGCATCGGCATCAAGCTGACCCACGTCTACGGCCTCACCGAGGTCTATGGCCCCGCCTCCGTTTGCGCCGAACAGCCCGGCTGGGACGAACTGCCGGCAGATCAGCGCGCCCAGCTCAAGCGCCGGCAGGGCGTGCCCTATCCGCTTCAGGAAGCCGTGACGGTGCTTGATCCGGAGACGATGCGTGAGGTGCCGCGCGATGGTGAGACCATCGGCGAGGTCATGTTCCGCGGCAACATCGTCATGAAGGGCTATCTGAAGAACGAGAAGGCCACCAGGGAAGCCTTCGAGGGGGGCTGGTTTCACACCGGCGATCTCGGCGTGCTCGACAAGGACGGCTATGTCATCATCAAGGATCGCTCCAAGGACATCATCATCTCGGGCGGCGAAAACATCTCGTCGGTCGAGGTCGAAGATGTTCTGTACAAGCATCCGGCGGTGCTGTTCGCAGCCGTGGTTGCCAAGCCGGACCCGAAATGGGGCGAGGTGCCCTGCGCCTTCGTCGAACTGAAGGACGGCGCGACCGCGACCGAAGCGGAAATCCTGAGCTACTGCAAAAGCGTGCTGCCGGGATTTAAATCGCCGAAGTCCGTCGTGTTCGGCGCGATCCCGAAGACGTCGACCGGCAAGATCCAGAAATTCGCGCTGCGCGATCAGGCCAATTCTGCGAAGGCGATTTCCGCCTGAACCTCAGGCCTCGATCGCCAGACGCATGCCGTCGTAGCCCGCCTCGACGCCCGGCGGCAATTTGGCTTGCAGCACATCGTAGTCGAGGTCCGAGTGCAGGTTGGTCAAAACCGCACGTCGCGGCTTGAACTTGGCAATCCACGACAGTGCATCGTCGAGACTGAAGTGGCTCGGATGCGGCGCATAGCGCAGCGCATCGATGATCCACAGATCGAGGTTTTCCAGCGCATGGAAACTCTCAGGCGGAATGTCATGAAGATCCGGCGTGTAGGCGGCGTTGCCGATGCGATAGCCCAGCGCCGGAATATTGCCGTGCTGAACCAGGAAAGCGGTCAGGGCGAGGGAGCCGCCCTTCCCCTCAATGCTCTTGGTTTCACCCGCTTCGATTGATCGCTTTTCCAGGATCGCAGGATAGTCGCTGCCTGGCGCTTGCTCGAAGCAATACGAGAAACGCAGCAGGATATCCTTACCCGTAGACTTGTTCAGATAGACCGGAATCCGCTTGCGCTGATGCAGCACCACCGAACGCAGATCGTCGATGCCATGGGTCTGGTCGGCGTGCTCGTGCGTCAGAAAGGTCGCCTCAAGGTGATCCACGTTGGCGTCGATCAACTGCTCGCGCAGGTCCGGCGAGGTATCGATCAGGACGCGCGTCAGACCGTTGGCACCGCCCTTCTCGGCCAGCAGCGAACAGCGCCGGCGGCGGTTTTTCGGATTGTTCGGATCGCACGCGCCCCAGCCAAGCGCGGGGCGCGGCACGCCGGCGGACGATCCGGAGCCGAGGATTGTCAGGATCACCGTCATGCAGCTTTTGCGTCCGGGCGCGGGACCTTGTTGAACAGCCGGAAGAAGTTCTCCGTGGTTTGCCGCGCGATTTCGTCGAGCGTAACGCCGCGCGTTTCTGCCAGCACTCTTGCGGTCTCGACAACGAAAGACGGCTCGTTTCGTTTGCCTCGGAATTTGCCCGGCGCGAGATACGGCGCGTCGGTTTCCACCATGATCCGGTCCGCAGGGAGTTCAGCGGCGATGTCCCGGATGGCCTGCGAATTCTTGAACGTCAGGATACCGGTGAAGGAAATCGAGAGACCAAGTCCAATGGCCTTCATCGCAAGCTCGCGCCCGCCTGTGTAGCAATGCAGCACAGCCTTGAATGGTCCCTTCGCGATTTCGTCTTCAAGAATGCGGCCGCAGGCTTCATCCGCTTCGCGGGTGTGGATTACAAGCGGCAATCCGGTCGCACGGGCTGCTGCGATATGAGCACGGAAGCCCCGCTCCTGTGCTTCCGGCGACCCGTCCTTGTAGAAATTGTCCAGCCCCGCCTCTCCCAGCGCCACGACCTTCGGATGCTTCGTGAGCGCGATCAGCTCGTCCGAGGTGATACCGTCTTCTTCATCCGCATTGTGAGGATGGGTACCCACAGAGCAATAGACATTTGGGAATCGTGCAGCGATCTCCAGCAATCCGTTGATCTTGCGCACCCGCGTGGAGATGGTGACGATCCGGCCAACACCGGCGGCCTCGGCGCGCGCGACAATGGCGTCGAGGTCTTCGGCGAAGTCGGGAAAATCGAGATGGCAGTGGCTGTCGACAAGCATCAGGCTTTGGCCGCTCCGGCTTCCGGGGGATCGATGTAACGCGGAAAGACCGGCGCGGGTGGCGGCAGTTGCGAACCGCCCTTGATCCGGGTGGCGAGGGCTACGAAGTCGCGCGCGTCTGGCGAGACGCCAAGGATGTCGAGCAGCTTCGCGCACGCATCGGGCATCGCCGGCTGCGCAAGAATCGCGATCTGCCGGACGACTTCGGCGGTGACATACAGCACGGTCTTCTGACGTGCCGGATCGGTCTTGGCGAGCGCCCACGGCGCCTCCCCCGCGAAATAGCGGTTGGCTTCGGCCACCACAGCCCAGATCGCATTCAGCGCGTGATGGATCTGCTGCGTGGCCATGGCCGTGCGGGCCTGCTCGAGCATGCCGTCAGCCATCGCGAGAATGGCCTTGTCGTTGTCGCTGAATGCGCCCGGCTCCGGCAGCAAGCCCCCGTACTGCTTGCCGATCATCGACAGCGAACGCTGCGCGAGATTGCCGAGGTCGTTGGCGAGGTCTGCATTGGTGCGCGCGACAATGGCCTCGTGGTTGTAGTTGCCGTCCTGGCCGAACGGCACCTCGCGCAGGAAGAAATAGCGCAGTTGATCGACGCCGTATTGATCCGCCAGATTGAACGGATCGACGACATTGCCGACCGACTTCGACATTTTTTCGCCGCGGTTGAACAGGAAGCCGTGCGCGAAGACGCGCTTCTGCACTGGAATACCCGCCGACATCAGGAACGCCGGCCAGTACACGGCGTGAAAGCGGATAATGTCCTTGCCGATAATATGAACATCCGCGGGCCAGTAGCGCCAGTTCTTGTCGCCCTCGTCCGGGAAACCGACGCCGGTGATGTAGTTGGTCAGCGCATCGACCCACACGTACATCACGTGCTCTTCGTCGCCTGGCACCTTCACGCCCCAGTCGAACGTGGTGCGCGAGATCGAAAGATCCTTCAGCCCGCTTTTGACAAAGCTGATCACTTCATTCTTGCGCGAGTCAGGCCCGATGAAATCCGGCTGGTTCTCGTAAAGCGCCAGCAGCTTGTCCTGATAGGCTGAGAGCTTGAAAAAGTAGCTCTTCTCCTCGACCCATTCGACCGGGGTGCCCTGCGGCCCGCGCCGCACCTTGTCCTCGCCGACGACAGTCTCGTCCGCGGCGTAGTAGGCTTCGTCGCGCACGGAATACCAGCCGGCGTAGCTGTCGAGATAGATGTCGCCGTTCGTGGCCATCCGCTTCCAGATTTCCTGCGTCGATTCGTGGTGCTGCTTTTCGGAGGTGCGGATGAAGCGATCGAACGAAATGTTCAGGCGCTGATCCATCTCCTTGAACCGCGCCGCATTGCGCGTCGCGAGGTCCATCGGCGTCATATTTTCCTTCTGCGCCGTCTGGATCATCTTCTGGCCGTGCTCGTCGGTGCCGGTCAGAAAGAACACGTCCTTGCCGTCGAGACGCTGGAAGCGCGCGAGCGCGTCCGTCGCAATCGCCTCATAAGCGTGGCCGATATGCGGGACGCCGTTCGGATAAGCGATGGCGGTTGTGATGTAGAAGGTCTGACGGGACATATGTGACTTCTGCAATCGCAAGGTCTGCGAAGGCCCTTTCCGTAAACGTCGATTGTGCCATTACTTGCGCGGAAATCCGACCGACGGGCGGTTAACGCGTGGCCTCGGCCAGCATGCCAAATACCGAGAAAACCAGAGGTTTTCGCTCCAGATTGAAGCTTTCCGTGTCGCGTGCGGCACTGTTGATCTTTTCCCATACCTCGGCAAGCCGTGCAAGGCGCGGCAGGTTTGAGCCCGCGTCCGGCGCATGGAGGTGCCCCGTCAGCCAGCGGTCAATGGTGTCAACGAAAGCCTTCAGTCCGACACGGTCGTTGAGCGGCAGCGCGTCACCAAGGGCGTGGAGCGCCCGCTGATCGAGCTGCGGCAAGCGATTCAGCAGTTCGAGCGTACGCTGGTGGAGCCCGAGCGATTGCCCGCCAAGCAAGGTGAGTGCGCGGGCCACGCTCCCCTCCGCCGCGTCTGCCGCCTCCCCCAGCGCATGATCGCTGCGGTTCAATCCGGCTGCTTCCGCGGCTGCCTGGATCACATCCTCCGTCGCCAGAGGCCGCAGTGGGAGTTTCCGGCAACGGGACTGAATGGTGGCGAGCACACGCGCAGGAGCGTGACTGATGAGCAGAAACAGTGACCGCGCCGGCGGCTCTTCGAGAATTTTGAGCAGCGCGTTGGAGGCGTTGGCGTTGAGTTCATCGACGGTGTCGACCACACAGACACGCCAGCCACCGACAGAAGCTGCGGTCGAACCGAAAAAGCCGATGGTTTCGCGCGACTCGTCCACCGTGATGACGGTCCGCATCGTGCCCTTTTCGTTGGCGGTGCGCTCCAGCGTCAGCAATCCGCCGTGGCTGCCGTTTGCGACCTGGCGCGCGACGGGATCATCCTGATCGACGTACAGACTATCGGCATCCTGTACAGATCGTGCGGAGGGGTCGGAATGCGCAAGCACGAACCGCGCCATGCGATAGGCCAGTGTCGCCTTGCCGATGCCCTGCGCGCCGCCGATCAGCCATGCATGAGGAATGCGACCACTGCGATAGGCCGTCAGCAATGTCTGCTCGGCATCCCGATGACCGAAAAGGGCCGTCGTTTCACGCGGAGCGCGGATAGATGTCTCAGGTTCGGCCGTGCGAGCGCTCATGCCTTGGTGGTCTCGCGGACGGAGGCCACAGAGAACAGGTGATCGCGCAGCGCCTTCCAGACTCGCTCCGCAACCGTCCTGGGATCGGCATCGGCATCAACCAGCGCGCAGCGCTGCGGATCGCTCTCGGCGATCTTGCGATAAGCTTCGCGCAGCTTCTCGTGAAAGCTCACGCCCTCACCTTCGAAACGGTCAGGAACCGCAGTCCCTCGCCGCTTGAGCGCGCGCTCCATTCCGACTGAAACCGGAACGTCGAGGATCACCGTGAGATCTGGCTTGAGATTGCCGATAGTCACACGCTCCATCGCCCGGATCAGTGTCGGATCGACCTTGCCCAGTTCGCCCTGATAGACGCGGGTGGAATCCGTGAAGCGATCGCACAGCACCCAGAGCCCCTGCACGAGCGCCGGTTCGATCACCTGACTGACATGATCGTCGCGCGCGGCGGCGAACAGCAGCGACTCCGTCTCGGGACCGAATGCCTTGGCCATTCCCGAGAGCAGCAGATGCCGCACGATTTCCGCACCGGCCGAGCCGCCCGGTTCGCGGGTTGTGATCGTCCGCAGCTTGGCCGCGTTGAGACGATCCGCCAGCAATTGGATCTGCGTCGACTTGCCGGAACCCTCGCCGCCTTCAAAGGTGATGAAGCGGCCGCGCGGCGGCTGTCGCGGTTTGACAGCGTCGGTCATGTCAAAGCTTCTCCGCGCCGGCGCGGAACAGCCCGATGACGAGCTCGCTGGCGCCGTCGATGGCGCGGCGGGTGGTCGAGCCCGTCTCGATCGTTTCCGCTGCGACCAGCGGAGATTCCAGTGCGATGTTGCTGCCGCGCCAGACCTTGAGCGTGCCTATCCGCTGACCCGGCTGGATCGGCGCGCGCACCGGCCCCGTATAGACAATGCGGGCGATCAGTTTGTCGGTGCCGTTCCGTTGCACCATCACCTTGATCGGCTCCGGGCTCGCCAGTTTGACGGAGCGTGAATCACCGCCGAACACCTTGGCGTAACCGATAGTCTGATCCTTGTCGAACAGCGTCCGTGCCTCGAAATTGCGGAAACCCCATTCGAGCAGCTTCTTCGCCTCGGCGGCACGATCATCGGCATCTTCAAGTCCGTTGACCACCACGATCAGCCGCATGCCATTTTGTACGGCAGAGCCTACCATGCCGTAGCCGCCCTCCTTGGTGTAGCCGGTCTTCAGTCCGTCCGCGCCTTCGAGCATGGTCAGCAGCGGATTACGGTTCTGCTGGCGGATTTTGTTCCAGGTGAATTCGCGCTCGCCGAACAGCTTGTAGTTATCGGGATAGGTCAGGATGATGTGCCGCGCGAGCATGCCCAGTTCGCGCACGGTCATCTTGTTGACCGGGTCCGGCAGACCGTTGGAATTTCCGAACGTCGATTTTGTCAGGCCGAGTTCACGCGCGCGTTTGGTCATCAGCGCAACGAAGTCGCGTTCGCTGCCCGCGATGCCTTCCGCCAGCGCGATGCAGGAGTCGTTGCCGCTCTGGATCAGCGCGCCGTGCAAAAGATCGTCGACGCTGACCTTGCTGTTGATCGCGGCGAACATGGTCGAGCCGCCGGACGGCGCCCCACCCTTTCGCCAGGCGTATTCGCTGATCCGGTACTCGTCGGTCAGCTTGATGTCGCCCTTCTTCAGCGCGTTGAAAACAACCTCAGCGGTCATCAGCTTCATCATGCTGGACGGTGCGCGGAGTTCGTCGGAGTTCTTCTCGAAAAGAATACTGCCGGACTTTGCCTCGATCAGGATCGCGGTCGGGGCATCGATCTCGTAGCCCTCGTCCTTTTTGGCACCCTGCACGCTGTTGTTGGCTGCATGGACCCCGCCACCAAGCGCCAGACCAGCCATCACGAGGACCGCGGCAAGCGGCCAGAACCGCCCATACGGACGCCCGCTACTCCGGGATGTTCTGAGAATGGCTGCCATGTTGAGTTTCCTGAGGATCGCCTTGTAACAGTTGGGCTGATACCAAACAACGGACAGCTAGCCGCTTCGGTGTGCTCTCGGCCTTCAATATGTTGAAAAGAGGCAGAAAATCGATGTCGTCATCGCGAATGATCTCAGCCAACGGCATTGAGATTTTTGTGACCGAACAGGGTTCCGGCCCGCTGGTACTGCTGTGTCATGGATGGCCCGAACTCTCCCATTCGTGGAGGCATCAGTTGCCGGCCATCGCGGCTGCCGGTTTCCATGTCGTCGCACCCGACATGCGTGGTTTCGGGCGGACATCCGCTCCCGAAAGTATCGATGCCTACTCGATCTTCGATATGGTCGGCGACATGGTCGCGCTGGTGGCGGCGCTGGGCGAAACCAAAGCGATCATTATTGGCCACGATTGGGGCGCGCCTGTCGCGTGGCACGCCGCCCTGTTCAGGCCGGATATCTTCACGGCCGTCGGCGGGCTGAGCGTTGCGCCGCCATTCAGGGGGCGCGAGCGGCCGCTGGATGCGCTGGCCAAAAGCGGCGTCACCAACTTTTACTGGCAGTATTTCCAGAAGCCGGGCGTCGCCGAAGCCGAGTTCGAGCGCGATGTCGATTACACCATGCGCGCGGTAACCTTCGGCGTCGATGCCTCGCTATTCCTGAAGGACGGGCACGGCTTTCTGGGCGACACGACAATCCCGCGCCCCCTGCCCGCATGGGTCAGCGAGCAGGACCACGCGCATGTCGTCGAAACGTACCGTCGGACGGGGTTTCGCGGCGGCCTGAACTGGTATCGTAACATCGATCGGAACTGGGAACTGACGGCCCCTTGGCAGGGCGCGAAAATCCATCAGCCGTCGATCTTCATCGCCGGTGCCAACGATTCCGTCGTCACCGGCATTCTCGGCGGAAAGCGCGTGACCGAAATGGACCGCGTGCTGCCAAATCTGAAGCGCAAGCTGATCATCGAAGGTGCAGGCCACTGGATCCAGCAGGAGCGCCCCGACGAGGTGAACGCGGCTCTGGTCGAATTCCTGAAGGGTGTGCGGGGCTGATCGCGGGGCGCGTGGGGCTCAGTAGAGCCCGCGGCCGGACATCAGGTAGAGGCTGTTGTCGCGAGATGCTGGCGCATAGGCCGCAACCGGCCTTGTCGTCGCGGGAGCTTCCTCGGCAGCCTCCTCGACCTCAGCCGGAGCACTGCGTTGGAAGCGGCGTCCGCCAGGCCGCGCGGCGCGCGACGCCGAGACCTCGGATGCACCTGCCGCAGCCAGGTCTTCCTTTGTATTGCCGAGTGTATAGGGCCGCCCGGTGGGCAGCGGAACGTCACCCCGGGTCACCCCGCGGGAGGGTGAAGGCGTCATGTCCGGGATGAAGGCGCGGGCCGAGGCGACGCGCACGGTCGATGGTGCGGGCGCAGGTTCGCCGGTCCGCAGCGTTGCCATCAACTGGCGGTCGTCCGATCCTTCCAGCGGCGCGCGGCCGACATACTCGACCCGGACCCGGCCAACGCCGTTTTCGCGGAATTCGAGCAGCTTGGCGGCGGTGTTGGAGACGTCGATGAGCCGGTTGCCATGATACGGCCCGCGATCGTTGACGCGGACGACGACCGATTTGCCGTTGGCCAGATTGGTGACGCGCGCGTAGCTCGGCAGCGGCATGGTCGGATGGGCGGCGGTGAGCGACGTCATGTCGAACACCTCGCCATTGGCGGTCAGGCGGCCGTGGAAGGCATCGCCGTACCAGGAAGCCATTCCTTCGGCGCGATAGTTCGGGTTTTCTTCGGGAACGTAGGTCCGGCCAGCGACGACATAAGGCTTGCCGACGCGATAAGTGCCGCCGCCCCGTGGGACAGCCTCGCCGAAATCGACCACGCGAGGACTGCTGGAGACGCCGTATTTGGGGTCGACACGGCTGGAAAGCTTGTTCGACGAGGCGCAATTGGCGACCAGCAGGCACAAGGCTCCCGCTGCCGCGATACGCGCGGCCGCCCCGCCCGATTCCGTGACCCAAATCCCCATAGAACCCCAAATAGCATCTTTCGCGGCCGCTTGCCTACCGGGCACCGCGAGGCCGGATGATGGCACTCATACGCCGCTTACCTTAACTCATTGCTTCCATGCCGAAAACGCCCTGAAGCGCGAGGTGGTAAACCGGAGATTGATTTTGTGGGACGTCCAGACAACCTGTGGTCGCCGCATGGCCGAACCTGACCGCTTGAGGGCGGCGTTCGGCAGGCACGCTTTTGCCGCCCCTGTTGCCGGTGCGTGACACACTTCAATTGGGGCGGCCCGGTCGTCGCCAAGTACTGATAGCGTAAGCCTCCTCTCCTCCCGCGTTGAAAACTTAAACCCGGCCTTGCGCCGGGTTTTGGTTTTGACGGGTGCAAGGTCTGGCAGACGCCGTAACTATGCCGACGCGGACCGTGTGAGATATCGCTTACGCGGAATGATGGCGGAAGGGGTGGGATTCGAACCCACGGTGCCCTTGCAGGCACGCCGGTTTTCAAGACCGGTGCCTTAAACCACTCGGCCACCCTTCCTGCGCTCTGAACACCAGCACTTAGCAAAGCGGAAGAGGCAGCGAAAGAGGTGATTGCCCTGAAAGGGCGCTCCTTGATTGACCATAGGATGTTGGCGCCTTGTCGGGCAACCCGTCCCCGGGCCGCGCCTAACTCTGGTTCATCAAGCAACGATAAAGTCGCCGGCCGTCAGCGAATGGACACCGTGAAGCTTGATATCGATGGGGCCACCCGAACACATTCGCATACACCAGCGTTGCATCGGCAGTCTGCGTTCAGCAGATCGATCGTGGTGTCGCTGTACGTGAGTTGCAGCCCCTCGGAGCCCAGATGCGTGATGTTGAATGCATCGTATGGTGCATAGCTGGGAGAACCGCTGAGCAAAACCGTTCTCGTGCCGCCGCCAGCAAAGGCGACGGTCTCACGCTGGCAGTGGCACGCCGGGTTGCTTGTCGAACCTGTGCGCCAGCCAGGACGAGATCGTCGCCGGGACAAATCCGACAAGTCCGTAGAGCAGATAGTGCTTGAGCCCCGTCTCGCTCCCTAGCGTGCCGTAAAGAATTGCCGTTGCGCAAAATGCGACGAGACCGGTGAGGAACATCCGAGGGACCGTACCAATTCTCCTGACATGGAAGAGAATGTCGTCGACAGCGCCGATCATCAGCGCCGGGATGATCCCGAACAGGTAGTTGTAGGGGATTGTCATCAGCAGGACCTTGAACAGTTTCTTCACAACATCGGCTCCGTCCCAATAGCCTTCCGGTGTCCCGAGAACGAGAAGGAAAAAGCCTGCCACCAACGGTCCTATGGCTGCGAAGATGATGTATCGTTTCATTCCATCCCTCACCCTGCCCGGCCTTCACGCATTCAGATTGTTGCGGGCAATTCCGCTCATAAGAAAACGAGAAAAGAATCCGCGCAAGTGGCTAAGCTCCGGACCGGTTCGTCGCGGCCATAGGCCGGAGCGGCAGGTCTTGCGCCCCATGCCATAACTTGATGCCCGAGCGGTCGGCAGCCCTTACCGCGCGCCCTTGAGGGTGCATGACGTGGAACATGTCGTTTTCACCCCTGCGCTACAGGCCTGACAGACGGCCATGCATTGCTCGAGGTTCTTTGGATCATAGGGGCTGTAGAGTTTTGTTGCACATGCGAGCGAAGCTTCGGGTTGTTCTTGCTTGATCCCGAACGATTGCAACGCAATAAAAACCAGAGCCACCAGGCCGACACCAATGGTCATGAAAATGATCGCGCCGCGGACCACGCGCGACCGCTCGTGTCGCTCAGCCTTGGTCGTTCCACCAATATGACTGCCGGTCACCGGAGGGCTCCTCCTGCAACCCAACGCACCGGATACGGAGGCGGTTCCAAGTCGGACCGCCCGCCGCTGAAGTCAGGCAAGCCGTTGCTTTCCGGGCTTCTGTCTCAATTGGCTCTGGTTAATCAAGGATTAAAGGCGCGTCCCGGCATTCGTGCTTTGATTCAAATTTTCCGAAACTTTCGCCCGGTAGGAATACGCTTTGATCAGGGAGTGAAGCCAATGGCTGTTTTCAGAAAAGAATCCCGCAAGCCCCGCCATACCATGCGGCACGACGCGTGGATGCTGCTCGACGGCGGATTTGCGAAACGCAATTGCACTATCCTGGATCTGTCGTCGGGTGGTGCGCGCATCAAGCTCATCGATACCGGGCCGATCGGACACAACCTCAGCCTGGCGCTGACGGGTGACGTGCGAAAGGTGACGCACTGCCGGTTGATCTGGCGAAAGGACAAGATCATTGGCGTGGAGTTCAGGGGGCGCACCTGATGCGTCCCTGTGTCAGTTTCTACTAACGGAGAGGTGGCTGAGTGGCTTAAGGCACCGCGTGCGGTACACGGGCAACCGTGTCGGAGGTTCGAATCCTTCCCCTCTCCGCCATTATCTTTCGATGCCCAGGTAAACCTCAGCGACGGTTGCGTTTGCTGCTCGTGGTGGCTGGCTCGACCTCAACGGGATAAGCGGCGGCGCCACGGCGAAACGCCAAGCGCCAGTTCGGAGCGCAAGACCCGTTCAGGCCACCAGTGCTCGCCTGACATTGGGCCATCGTGGAGTAATCGCATTGCTCGATTGCACCGCTCCAGCCCGAAGCATAGGTCATGCAATAGGGGTATTCGGTCGCATGGGCCGGAGCCTGACCGAGAAAAAAGAAGCCAGTGAGCGCCAGCGGCGCAAGATAAAGGTAACGCATGTTGTCCTCGATTCGTGTTGGCCGCATGAGACACCAGCGCGGGTCCCGGCTCAAGCCAACGCGGTTCGCCTGCTCGCAGGTCAGAGAATTGGCTCTATCTTAGGCCGGTTTCTGCGGCCCGAAATCACGTATGCGTGTTGCGGTTCGATGCCATCAGCCGGATGGGTGTCGTCGAAGGAAGAGCAGCATGGATCTGTCACCGAATGATGTCACCTTCGTTTGTTCTTTGCGGATTCCTCGTTATGCCGGTTACACTGCTCATGAGGTCGCCTTTTCGGGGACCAGATCATGCCTCAGCGCCTAGCCAATATCAGGAGAAGCCGTGAGCGATCCGGAACAGGACAATCGAAAGCGTAATCAAAAAATCGCCGAGAACGAAGCCAAGCGCGAGCTGAAGAGTGACATCCGGCTCTCGACCTGGGCGATCGGCGTAGCCGTTGTTATTGGCCTGATCGTTCTGGCGATCTTTCTGAAGAGGTAGACTTTCGACGTCCTATTTGTTGAACGTCATGTCCACACATTTCAGGACATCCGGTCCGACGCCGACGCTTAGCAGAATGCAGCCCTTGGCGCTGAGCTTGGTGCTGTCGCTGACCCAGATCGCGGTCCCACCAGACCCAAAGAATGAATTCGTATTGGGTGGTTCGGTTTCAGTCGCATCGAACTGGTAGCTGGAATCGCTGGGGAAGATACGCGCCTTCAATTTACAATCGCCGTCGGTATCGACCTTGAGAACTTCCTTGTTGTCGCGGGTGACGCCGACGCTGACCTGACAGCGATAGAATTCGGATGTCTTTGTATTAAAAATGTAAGCAAATGATTTGCAGGAAATGTTTTGAAGCTTGCCGGCGTTCAGTCCGCGGCCGCAGGATATCCGCTGGTTGCTGCTGAGCTTGATGT
The DNA here is from genome assembly GCA_003614755.1 of Syncephalis pseudoplumigaleata. Classification (NCBI taxonomy): domain Eukaryota; kingdom Fungi; phylum Zoopagomycota; class Zoopagomycetes; order Zoopagales; family Piptocephalidaceae; genus Syncephalis; species Syncephalis pseudoplumigaleata. The sequence continues at coordinate 2,349 of KZ989127.1, read as the reverse complement.
CGTCTGCCGCGCGCGCTCCGGAAAGACCCGCGGAGACAGTCAGCGCCAGAGCCGGCATAACTCCAAGAAAGAATCCACGAAATTTCTTCATCGATTGACCCCTATTATCCGTGCGTGCTGCGGCGAAAATCATGCCGGGCACCGCACGTCCGGCGTAACTCTAATGTAGTTTTTGGCGGTAGGCCATCGGCGGATCCGGGCTCACCCATGTGCCAGTGCCTGCGCCCTTAACTGTTCAACAACATTCAACAGGCGGCTTTGCCCTTGTTCGCCGATGGCCGCTTCGCGCGCCTCCTGAATGGCGTCGCCGAGCCTCGGGAGCGGGAGATCCCCATCGCATGTCGGTTTCACCAGACGGTCGATGATGACATTCCATTCGGCCAACCCGTTCTGATAGGCATCGCCGTGTCCCTTAATGAGGTTGGCGGTTCTCACAATCGCGACGGTCGCTTCCGGCTGCTTCACCAGACTGCGATCGACCATGTGCAGCCATCGCTCCACCCACACCCGCTCCAGCTTGAAGCGCTCGGAAAAGGGGCGTGTGATCCGCGCCGCGGCCAGCCATTTCAATCGTTGAAGCTTGAACCTGGTTCTCGAACTAAACCGCAATGTGACACTTCTGCGTGCGAGCTTTGCAAGACGCAGGCGCTGAAATAGATCGAGAGCCGGGGCTGCCGCCTTCGGCGGAAGCATCGGGATGACCTCGTCCCAGCGGAATTTTTCAACCCGATCGAGGGACAGCGGGTTGGGTTCGGCAGTCGCGCCGCCCGCTTCCGCCAGCTTCAATTCTGCGATGCGGATCGGATCCTCGAAATGCATCCGGTCCGACAACAACTGCGCCAGTTCCGCCAGGTTAGGCACATGGTGCGCGGCTGGACCGACATACCGTTCGATCCGCTCAAGATACGCCAGCGCGTAATCCGGGTCCTGATAATCGATCAGCGAATGGACGGCTTGGCTGACAATGGGAGCCACGTCCGCAGGCAACTGGGACATCAGCCGCGCCAGCGCCGCGCGGGCGACTCGCGGATTTCGTGTCTCTTCGCCGAAATATCGTTCCTTCAGCAACCGGAACGGCGACGGCGGAACTTTGACTCGAATCTTCACGAGGTCGCCTGTGCGCCGGTTTCGGCAAGCTGCGCCTCCAGCCTTCCGAGATTCTGGAATAGCCGCGCGCTGACCAGCCTCAGGAAGTAAAAGCCGAATGCGGGATTTTGGACGTAGAGCTCCTCGACCTTTTGATAGGTCACGCTAAGGATGATCCCGCCCTCAAGGCATTCCAGCGTTTGAGTCCGCTTGTTGGATGGCGAGAGCATGCCGAGTTCGCCGACGATGGCGCCCTTCGGCAGTTCGATCCCCGACTCCACAAGCCGGAAACGTCCGCTGACGATGTAGAACATCTCCTCGGCCTTCTCGTACTTGTAGAAAAGTATCTCGCCGGCCTTGCATTTGCGCTCGGTCATGAACGGCTTCAGCCACGCCATGGACAGATCGCTGTTGACCGACTTCTTTACTTCGCGGACCAGCAGCAGCATTTCCCGCAGCCGGTAGACGTTAAGCGGCAGCAGGATCATGTGCAGCACCATCACCGGATAGTGATGATGAACCACTGAAAATCCGATGAGCAGAACGTTGGTGAGAATGCCGAAGATGCGAAGCGGGATCATCGTCCGCATGGTGTATCCGGCCACCACAAACGCGGACGCGATAAAGCCGCCGGCGCCGGAAACGAGTCCTGACATATCCATCGGAATCAACCTGATGCTAAAGGAAATCTGGTATCAATTATGCCGCGCCGCGCCTTATGCGACAACGGTTCCGGCGTGGTGGTTCGCAAGTCCGCATGGTATCCGGCGCGCCCCGACAGCGGACCTGCGAACCAAAACCACACCAAAATCATATATTCTTCCGGTGTCCCTTAAAATTCGACGTTCGTAACGAACGTGCTGTAAAATGAAGCGAACGCCGGATTTGGGACACGGATCGGCCGATGTGTTAATCGGACCCAAGTCTTGTGCCAAAATCCGTGCTGAGCGCGCTGCCAAAACATGCGCTCCGCTCAAATCTCAATTGACAGCCCTTCCCTTGCTACCACGGTCCCCGGCCGCGCCTTCGCGGCGGCAGCGGCAATACGGTCCATCTCGTCATCGTCGTGTTCGGGATCGTGGTGAAACAGATAGAGCTTGCCAACCCCCGCTTCATTGGCCAGGCGGACGGCCTGCTGCCAGCTTGAGTGCCCCCAGCCGACATGCTCGGGCAACTCCTCGTCGGTGTATGTCGTGTCGATGATGACAATCGACGCGTCGCGTGCGAGAAGGCCGAGGAGATGTTCTACATCGTCAGCGGACG
>KZ989126.1:0-24873 GCA_003614755.1 Syncephalis pseudoplumigaleata | reverse complement strand
GATCGGAGAGCGACGCGACGCCATCCTTGGTGCGCAGCGCCACGAGGTTCGGTGCCGCGCATTGCAGCTCGCGGGTATCCTCAATCAGCACCACGCGGTCTGACGTCTTGGCGACCTCCGCGAGTAATGCGTTGACCAGTGTGGTCTTGCCGGTCGAGGTGCCGCCGGCGACCAGGACGTTCTTTCGCTTCTGGACTGCGAGGCGCAGCAGATCGGCCTGCCTCGGCTGCATGATGCCGGCCGCGACGTAGTCCTCGAGGGTGAACACCGCAACCGCTGGCTTGCGGATCGCAAACGTCGGTGCGGCGACGACCGGCGGGATCAAGCCTTCGAACCGCTCACCAGTCTCTGGCAATTCGGCAGAGACGCGCGGCGAACCCGGATGGACTTCGGCGCCGACGTGATGCGCAACCAGGCGCACGATGCGCTCGCCATCAGCCGGCGACAGCCGCTCGCCGGTGTCTTCCAGTCCACCCTTCAACCGATCGATCCAAAGCCGGCCGTCGGGGTTGAGCATCACCTCGACGACGGAAGGCTCCTCCAGCCACGCGGTGATCGCAGGCCCGAGCGCCGTGCGCAGCATGCGCGCGCCACGTTGCGTCGCTTCGGATCGATTGGATTGGTTTGCCACCCCGGTCCCCACCGTTTGAGACCGCCGATGGCGATCCCGTCGTGGGGATGATTAGAAAAGGCATGATCCGGGCGGACGCAACAAGGATCAGATGGCGGTCGTAGGATGGCGTATGAAAACAGGTAATTGGCGGAGTCACCGGGCCACGGTCACTCGCTCCCAACAATGATCGGAATTATGAGGGCTAAGCCGCGCGCGTGCCGGCCGTTGATCGGCCCGGGGTTAGACGCCCGACGCGATTTGAATCGACCGGTACGAGGGAAAGGGAATATCTCGCCCTCGCGGAGGCGTTCCGGCCTTGCTCTTCGCATTCCCGGGCATAAGTCTCGACCATTTCCGCGTCGTGGCCGAGCAGCATGCTCGCGATACGCCGTGCTTGCGCTGCGCGGGACTGCCAGACTGACGGATCAGACAATTGGATTTCGGCCATGGCACGACTCAGTCGAGGGCGACTTTGGGAGATTTTGGGGCGATAAAATACGAAGTACAGTCCTTGCGATTTCCCGTCTTTCGAGTCCTTCGACCGATTCGGGAACAATCCCATAGACGTGTCTGACTGCAACACATTAGGCCGCAGATAGTGTTCGCAAAAGTCGGCCCGATGAAAACAGATGACTAGGTGGTTGAAGCGGTGGTGCCGTCTAACCAGCCTGGCGGGACGAGCTTTTGGTCGTTGCGCCATTCGTGCGCGAGCGTGACCCCTTCAATTTCGCCCCATACATCTGGTCCGGCATGATCCAAGACGATTACTTGAAGTTGCCCTTTGGCCCGGATAGCTTCTCGACCCAAAGCTTCGAACACCGCTCTTACAGCGGCGATGTCTTCATCACGAGTACGACCGGGTCGATCTTCATATTCGGCAGAAGCAAATCCTCTTGGGAAGTAAACCTGACTGGGTTGATCGTAGATTGCCAATCCTGGGACCGGGTGATGGGGCGTTTCAATGAAGAAGCGTTGGAGCGCCATTGTGACAGCAACGTGATACGCGAGCCAGTTCGCGCCGCTACCTATTTCCCACAAATAGTCCTCTCTCTCAGTATGTATGACTTTGATTGTTAAATCATTGATCACAAGTTGTATTGGGGCATTGGGCCATTCGGCATCGAGCGTCGGAATAATCGTGGCTGCGATGTTTTCGATTTGCCGCAGGGCATTTTGTGTCTTTCGGGAGACCTGAGTTTCCGAATAAATCGCACGTAGTTGTTCAATCTGCTCCCTGATACCAGCGACTTCCTCAGCGAGCTCGGAATTGTCGTCCGCTCTATCGAAGGATTGTAAGGCTTGTTCCAGCCGGCCAACGAACCGCTCAATGCGGTCCTGCCGGTAGGTTGCTGCACGGACCTGTTCCGATCGTTGCTCGAGCAGGGCAATCGTCTGCCGTGCGTTCGCCAACCTAGCTGTTGCTGCTTCAACTTCGGCTCTCAACCGTAGTCTCTCTCTGTCGAATGCATCCGAAAGGCCCGGCTGCGTCCGAATTTGAACGTCTAGGCCCGCCAACGCCTGCGCCAATGTATCGAGCTTATCTCTGCCCCCGTCGCCTAGCGTGACAAGTGGATCATCTGAATCTTGCGTTCGGGTGCGAAGCCAGCCGGCGATATCCAAACGGTCACGCTGAATGCGGACAGCGGAACCGTAGTCTTCGCTGTTGTTTAGTAGCCGTTGGATCTCACTTAGCCGTTGTCTGCGCTCAGCAAGCTCTGCGGCGGCTTCATTCTCTTCCTGCCGAAGTGCTCCCAACTGCTGCAATGTCGGGTCGATTGAATCCAGCGACGTAAACGCTGTTCTTGTATTCGCCCCGGCAGCACGTCTTAAAAGATCAATGATATTGATCCACTCCGCAGGAATCTGAGTGCCGACAGGAAGCAAACCAAGCTCGATGGCATTGCGTACCCATGCTTGGGTCTCGATCTGCCAAGCGGATACCGCCTTCTTCACCGATTCCAACGCTGCTTCTTTCCGCCGGAGATCTTTTTGCAGTCTCTCGATTTCCCAGCGCGCCGCAAGCATTTCGGGTGTTAGCGCGCCGAGAACATAGGGAAAGATAGCTTTGAGCTTTTCGCGATGTTCTGTTGTATCGGCGTTGAAGAACAGCACCATTGGGTTAGCAACGACGTACTGTGGCTGAAACGTGAATGCGACAAGATCCCGGAAGCTGACGCGGGCATTGTAGCCGACTTCGGTGTCTGGATTCAGGCGTAGTTGCGACAATCCAGCCAGTTCGTCGAGCATTCGCTTCACCGAATCGGCGGTTGTGTTTTTTTCCGGCGTGTCTGTCGGAACCTCGACTGCGTCACCCTCAAGAAGAAACATATCCCCGGTTTGTCGGGCTTCGCCAGGCTCACGTCGAGCCAAAAGCTTCTGGCCAACCATCGTGTCGATGACGATTCCAAACCACGAACAGGTGTTTCGGATCGTGCCAACGGGAATTCCGCATTTTCCCGACGCTAAGCAGTAGTCAATTATGGGAATGACAGCGGATTTACCGGTTTTCGATGCTCCACTGATTACATTGACCATCCCTGGTTCGAATTCAAGAATTCGCGGAGCATGTCCGGCCTTCGACCATAAGATGAGTTTACGGATCTGGAAATGCATCAGGGCACGACCTGCAATAATGCAAACGCTTGTCCGATGGGGAGGCGCGCAAACCAACGGCCGAGCTTTTCTGCGTTCGTCACATGATACTTCACACGTTCGGGAGAGAGTGGTGGCTTCGCATCATTTGATCTCACGGCTGCTGTTTCGTAATCCACATGCAGCAGGCTGCTTGCAATGCCGGCAGCGACGGACTCGAGTGTCAACAAACGCATTGCCATGGCTCGATCATGAATGGCGAGAAGTTGCTCGCGATGGTCGCTAAGCTTTGCAACGAATTTGCTGAGACCAGAACTCTGGTTTGTCGACCGTATGATATTCAGGGTTGGCTTATGCAGAAGCAGCGGCAGAACAAGAAAAAAGGGCGTCAATGGTGGTAGATCGCCCACCTTTTCGGCCTGATATCCACGACCAAAATTCCACAGAAGCTGCGCACCGAAGGCGGGGTTTTGTACCAAAGCGACTGGTGATAGTTCCAAATCCGACACAGCGGCCTCATTCCGGGGGGAACAGCGTTTGATATTGAGGGTGCCACCCGAGACGGCGGCCGTCGGCTAAACAATTGTAGGCTCCCGCGATAAAATGCGAGGGTAGGGTCTGACCATCGAGAGGAAGGGTAGTCGCCGCACATTTGCGATAGAGCGCGCGCCCCCTTGCTGGTTCGCTAAGCGAGGATTGAACGTCCTCGATCTCATCCCTTGCAATTTTATGTTGTCGCTCAAGCTGTCTGTCGAGATCGTTCAGACTGTCGTCAATGATTCGACCATCGTCAGCCCAATGCACTTTATCCGCCGTCGTTTTGAGGAAATCGCTTACGGCTGTAACAAGCATGTCGGACGTGGCGTCGACAGCTTCCAATTGGCGAACGAATACCGGAGCGCTGTCGACCAGCGCAGTAATCGTTTCCGATGAGGGCTCTGGCGCGGTCGAAACCAACAGATTGGTCAAGTTGGAACGCCGGCTGAATGTTTGAAAGCTCTGTCGAAAAACCGTCGCCAAGATGAGGGGAAGTTGTTTGTCGCGGATTAATTTGTCGATGCGATCCCGCGCCATTCCGATGGCGGCGGCACAGAGGTCGTCCAATGCCTCGGCGGGGATTCCAGCGCGAAGCAGTTCGCGTATTCCCTCCACTGGATCGGCATCAATTACCAGCTGGAAGCGCCTAATAATTACGCTGCAGATATCTTCGCCGGCTTCCAGGAAACGCAGAATATGAGGACTACATCCCGCGTTGGGTTTCTTAGTATTGATTAGTTTCTTGATTTTCTTCAGCGCCTCTGCTGCGCCTTCCGGCGTTGCCGCGGCGTGGAGCTCGTGAACCAAATCTCCCGTCTTGGCGGAGACAATATACAATCTAAAATCAGTCGTCTCTGGTGCGATCGTTTTGGCGACGCAACGGTCAGCCCAATTGGCAAACGTCTTCCAGAGATCGTCTGAGCGGTCGGCCGCTGGATTGCCATCGATCGCGCTTTTGATCTGCTCTAAGAGTACAGTCCCATCCGCTCGATGCACGGCGACATCGTCGAAATACTCAAGGGAAACGACGTCGCCATCGGGAACCCGAAGTAGGTGATGGCATAGGCGGAGCTGCTGCAGCGAATAGCCGAGGTATTGACCAGCCGCGGCCGTCTTCAAGGGCTTTTCAAGCTCGACCAGGCTCATGCGGTCCTTCAGAAGTCATTAAGTTCGTTTCGGGGGATCGACGCGCGACAAGGCGTTAGCTGGATACGCCCCGAAGTTGAAGAAAATGAACACTCGCCCGAAGAGTAAAGCGCTGGCGAGTTCCTCGTCATGGAAAAAATCGAATCTTAAGCAAAATACTGACGTTCTGCCACAGAATGTCAATATATAAGTTGACGTTTCAACAGGAACGTATAGTTATACATTGACATCTAAGCTCTCATGTAAACAAATAAGTTGACAATATGAGCGTCAAACACCTCGCAATAAAGCAATATCGTGAAATTGTAGATCGGGCGGCCGCCGCGGTCGACAAGCAGCTCAGCCGCCCGTCTGAGGGCTGGATTGCAACTACCCGCACGGCACTCGGAATGTCGGCCGCACAACTTGCTCGCCGTCTCCGTGTCACTCGCGCTCGCGTGTCTCAAGCCGAACATGCAGAACTTTCTGGGGGCGTAACCCTAAAAACTATGCAGTCAATGGCTGAGGCGATGGGTTGCCGTTTTGTCTACGCGATCGTTCCCCAGGATGCTTCCATCGAGAACGCCATTAAAGCCCAAGCCCACCGAAAAGCCGTAGCCCTAGTCAATAAAGCCAGCACACATATGGCTTTGGAGCGACAGTCTCTGTCGGTGGCGAAAAATAAGGAGGAAATAGAGCGCATCGCTAGCGAGCTAATGCACACCATGCCGGCTGACTTTTGGGCCGCCGACTAATGAATTCAATCTCCAACGAGCCCGAAGGTGCGACACCCGTCGACCCAGCTCAGATGGAAGGACTCAAATTCGGGCACGTCACAACGCGCGAACAGCTAAATGAATTGGAGCAAGCCAACGTTCAAAGCGGGTTGCTTTGGATTGGTCGCCGTCGCAAGAGCGATATCCTGACTGAACAATTCATGTTGGAACTACACCGGCGATTATTCGGCGAAGTGTGGAATTGGGCAGGGCAATTTCGCGAGCGAGAGACTAATATCGGAGTAGATCCGCTTCAGATCCAAGTGCAGCTTCGAATGTTGTTGGACGACGCGCGATATTGGGCTGAACATGGCACTTATCTGCCGCTCGAAGCTGCGGCGCGTTTTCATCACCGGTTGGTTCAAATTCATCCGTTTGCGAACGGCAATGGTCGCCATGCCCGCATCGCCGCTGACATCTACCTTGCCGAGCGATTAAAACAACCGCCGATCGATTGGGCTGCCGGTCACGATCTGCAAAGCGACAACGAGCGGCGCAACAGCTACATTGCAGCTTTGCGGGCTGCCGACGCCGGTGATCACAATCTCCTTTCGAGGTTTGTGGGTATCAATATCTGAGCATCTTATACAAGCAGACGGGTGCCAGACATTGCGCACCGGCTGGTAATGTGCTGTGGACTGGCGAAAATGCATCGTACAGCCCGTTCGCGTTGAGTTGCTAGTCATTTCCATAGTCAGGTTCGTACTGGAGCTCCCGCTCTTGCTGGTCCTCATGGACATAGCTGAGGCCAGTTGCCTTGATCTCGTCGCTTCCTATAAGTGACAATTCGCAAGTCGGACAGCGAAACTCCTCGCCGATAAATTCACGGTCGACGATTTCCCAAACGGCATATTCATCGCGCTCTTCGCTGATATCCTCGCCAGTCTGTTCCCCTGTCATGAATGCACGGCACCCACATGAGGGGCAGGTTTCAACCCACACCTCGTCGAAACGATCTCTGAAAAGGGCTGCCTGATGCTGGGGCTCTCGCAATGTAGCTTCCGCGGCAAGGCGATCCCTTACGGATTTCTTTAACGCTTTGAATTTGTCCCTAGCAGCGTTCACGCGCAGTTTCACCGCTGCGTCGATAGCGTTCGCTGCTTCGTCGAGCAATCGGCGAGGAGCTTTGGCGTCGGTCGCTCCTAGCCAATGTTCTAACGACGAGCCCATCTCCTGAAGAACGGTATCGCAGGCGTGCCAATAACGCGCCTCCCAGGCGTCAAGCCGCATGGCGCGAAATGGCAGATCGGCGGAATGAAGCTCAGCGTTGCGACGTTCCGCAATGCCTTCGCAGAATTTCTGAATCGTTTTATCGAACCGCGGCACAAGGTGAGCTAGGCGTTCGAATAGTGTCTTCGCGGTGATCGTCTTGACGTCAGTTGTCACGTTGATGCCGGCGGCGACGAACATCGACTGCCAGTGTGTGGGATCGACGATGAGGCTAGGATGCTTGCGAGCGAGCGCAGCTTTTCCGAGCAGCTCGAGCGCCAGGGAAGCCCATAGTTGGTATTCGTCGAGATCCCCGAGGCTTTTTCTCGCTAGTGCGCGGCTCACGTAAACTTTGGATTTGGAATGGAGAGCTTCGCCGCTGATTGCAATGAAGACGTCGTCAGGCATCGATCAGAATCCTTGCTAGGCTCCGGCCCGAGTTGAGCTGGGAAGGGCCGCGTCCGTGCAGGACGCGCCAGTTGTCGATAATCAAAATGTCGTCTTGGCGCCATTCGTGGTTTTCGGATGAGGCGAGCGAAAGTCGACGCGCCAGAAGTTGCAACGCGGAGCGGCCGCGCTGCTCGACGCCTTCAACACAAGCAGGGTCATATCGGAGAAACGTCCGATCGGAAGACAGGATGGTCGAATAGAAAGAGCGGCGCCCAGTTCGCACGAGAACAGGGGCGCTTTCGAGGAGCTGAAAGTCGTCTGAGGAGAAGGCAAGGCTTCGCCAGTCGAGCAGCATCGTGGTAGCGCGCGGAGCACCTGGCGCCAGACACCCCAAGAGAAGGTACCTGCACGGCCTCGGTCGATGGCTAAGCTCGACGTGCAAAGGCAGGGCATCTAGGCCATATCGCGCGCTCAAGGAACGCGGATGAGCCTCTGGACTTCTTTGTGGCTGAACGACCTCCTCAAGCGCGCGGGCGCGTCCAAGTGCGCGCATCCCCAGGCTGTCGCCAAGCCACCGGATCTCGTTCAGCATAGCGTCGCTGCCAGAGTCAGCCGCGCGATGTTGGACCCACCCGCGTTGAGCCAGCACGGTGAGCACTGTGGGCCGACCGCGCATGGTCATCGTGCAGGTTGTGATGCCATCAGAGTTACCAATTCCGAGTTCGATAGATAGCTTTCAATCGAGACTTTGATACCCTGTCTTGAGGCTGACTTGAAAAGCTTTGTAATTAAAGTGCCGGACTGGGGGGCCGTTGGCGGTTGCGCGGACCAGAAATATGACGAGGCTCCCGATTCATTCCTGCTCGAACCTTGCGGTTGCAGCGCGAAGGTCGGCGAGGTCAACGCATCGTCCAGGATGGATATGACGCACGGGGGAGCCGCTCTTGAGCCGCCTCAGTCGTGGCCAAACGGTTCGCTATCGTGCGACGCGTAATTGCTATTCTGACAACGCGAAATTCTGTAATGATCTCAATGGGTCAAAAAGCTGCAAAATGTCAGAATGGCCGTTGAACGCACTTCAGAATTTTCTGACTTCCAAGCTGAATACGAGGGTTCGATTCCCTTCACCCGCTCCAAACCTGCCTTAAATTGATACCGGCAACGGTCTGAGCCTACCTCACGAGTCATCGAGCTTGTTGAGGTCGCGCACCGATTGCATGATCGGGTCGAAGTTCGCGCGCGCGTCGAGAGCGTCGAACAGTTGGGCCGTGTCGGACAGCAGCGCGTGAGAGCGCTGAATCGCGATCCTCACGTCGTCATGAGGGGTGTCCGACAGGCGGCCATGGCCGGACAGCAGGATTTTCGAGTCCAGTCCCTTCAGCCGTTCCAGCGACTGGATGTAGTCGGCGATGCTTCCCGATCCGAACACGCCGCCCATGACGCCGCCGGGCATCAGGGTGTCGGCGGCGAACAGCAGCCCCTTGTCCTGATCGAACAGGCTGATGCACGCCGAGGTGTGGCCGGGGGTGTACATCACATTCAGCCGGAAGTTGCCGAGGTCGATCAGGTTGCCTTCCTCAAGCCAGATGTCGATGTCGATCGGCACGTTCGGCTCGTTGAACATCTTGCGCAGCATCGAGAAGTCGTCGCGCAGCATGATCTTGTTCGCGGCCAGGCGATGGGCGGCGATGATTGTCCTGCCGTTGAAATGATACGCGGCGCCGATATGGTCGAGATGCTCATGGCTCAGCACGACCATGTCGATGTCAGCAGGCTTGATGCCAAGGTGCTGAAGGCATTCCAGCAGATGCGGATAGTTCGACGACAGGCCGACATCGATCATGATGGTCCGCTTGCTGCCGCGGACCAGATAGGCGTTGGCGGCGCGGTTCTTGAACCGGATCTGATAGACGTCTTCGGCGGCCTGGATCAGGGAGCAGACGTCGTTGCTGAGAAGAATCGGAAAGGGCGAGGGCTTCCGGTCGCTCATGGCGCCGCGGTCCTGAAGTTGACGGCATTGGAGGCCCGCAGCCGTTTGCTCAGCGCATCCATGATCATCAGCGCGAAGGCGGGCTGCTGGCTGACGAGATAAACGAAGCGGGCGTGATTGATCCGCATCACACGGGTGCCGGCGATGGCGGCAACGGCACTGGCTGAGCGCGCGGAGCCGTCGATAACGGCCATTTCTCCGAAGAATTCACCCTTGCCGAGGGTGACGATGACAGTTCTGTCTGCCCCGGAATTCTTGACAATGTCGACCTTGCCGTCGAGCACCACGAACAGCTCGCGGCCGGTCGATCCTTCCTCGAAAATCATCTCCGAGGCGTCATACTCGTTGATACATTTCTCAATTGTCATAGTGCAGCCCGGCACCGGTTACGCCCCGTCATACTAGGACGGAATCCGGAGGGCGCAATCGATACGTCCGGCTGGCGCCCGTTACCGCAGGGCACAAACGCACAGGCCGGCCGGGCCGGGCGTCATGCAGGCTTCATGTTCGCCATCACCATCGTTGCGACATCGGTATAGGTATTCACCAGCGGCCCGACGATCTTGTGCATCGCGTTCTTCGACACCAGCGTGTCGTGCATCACGAGGTGATCGATGCCGGTGGTCAGGAAGCAGATCACGGCGTCGCGCGGGGTTTCGATGATCGGCTCGCCCTTGACGTTGAACGACGTGTTGATGAGGACGGGCACGCCGGTGAGGGCGTCGAATTCCTTCAGCAGCCGGTAGAGTGTCGGATTGGTTTCCTCGCGAACCGTCTGCACCCGCGCCGTGCCGTCGACATGGACGATGGCGGGAATCCTGTTGCGCCATTCGGGGCGGACATTCTTGGCGATCAGCATGAAGGGCGAGTCTTCCTCGCCCTCGAAGATTTCTTTGGCGCGCTCGTAGAGAACGATCGGTGCGAAAGGGCGGAACGGCTGGCGATGCTTCACCCGGCTGTTCAGGATGTCCTTCATCTCGGGCTTGCGCGGATCGGCCAGCAGGCTGCGATTGCCCAGCGCGCGCGGGCCGAACTCCGAGCGGTCCTGAAACCAGCCGATCACCTTCTGGTCGGCGAGCAGTTTTGCGGTGTCGCGAGCGATGTTGTCGCTTTTCGTTCGCGTCGTCTGAATGCTGACGAGCGGTTTTGAGATCGCGTCGCTCACCTCCTGATCGGAATAGCGGCGGCCGACATAGGAATGATCCATCACAAATGAACGCGGCTGCTTGAGGATTTCCAGCCACCCGTAATAGGCGCAGCCGATCGCGATGCCGTCATCGCCTGCGGCCGGCTGAATCCAGACATTCTCGAAGCCCGACTCGCGGGCAACGCGGCCGTTGGCGACGCAGTTCAGCGCCACACCGCCCGCGATGCATAGATTTTTCGCACCCGTGGTTTCGCGCAGCCACGCCGCGCGGGCGAGCAGCACCTTCTCGGTATCGTCCTGAACGCGCCAGGCGAGATCCTCCCAGTGCTTCATCAGCGGGCTGGTCTCCCACTTCTCGCCGCTGTCCGCGATGTAGGGCTTGTTCAGTTCGGAGGTCCAGCGCGGAACGGTGAGGACGTTGTCCTTGATCTGCATCAGCGGCTTGACGTTGCCGTGCCGTCCATAAGGGGCGAGGCCCATCAGCTCGCCGCACTTGTTCCAGTCGCCGAAGATGTAGGTCGATGCGCGGCTGTAGAGCGCGCCGAGGCCGGGCATGTTGTAGAATTCGTCGCTGAGGAAGCCGCGATCGGGCTCCATCCAGACCTTCTTGAGGCACTCCAGCTTCGCGCCCGAGAATTTGTAGTAGCTCTCCGACTCGCGCGCCAACGGCGTCGCGGTGTCTGTGGCGGGAAACGGCTCATTGACGTCGGAGCGATAGCTGCCGACGCCGTCGACAATCATGATCGCGCCTTCCTCGAAGGGGGAGACGGCGAACGCGCTGTAGGCGTGGGCGAGGTGATGGGAGATCGACACCACCTTGTCGGAGCGCGACAGGAAGTAGGGATGGCTCTTGGCCTCCGCTCTCTCGTATTCCGGCAGGAAGCCCGGCAGATCCTGGTAGAGCAGCCGGTCTTCCATTTCAGGAACCGGCAGGATGTAACAGTTGCGGACCACCAGATCGACGTCGTCGAGAGTGATGCCTTCGGCTTCCAGGCAGTAGTCGATGACCTCCTTGTAGAAGCCGCTGGCGTGCTTCTCGCGGGTGATGCGCTCCTTGGCGATCGCGTAAGCGATTTCGCCATCCCGCAGCAGACAGGCGCTCACGTCGTGGTCGTAGGTGTTGAGGCCGAGAACGTAAATGTGTGTTTTGGGCATGGACCAACTTTCGGAGCGGCGGGCTTAAACGCTTGGTGACGGAAAAAGTTCGGATGGTTCAAACGTGTCTCGCAATTGCGAAGATATTTCGTTCAGCATGATGAACAACGGTTCAGCAAGAAGCGAGACGTACTCAGAATAGCGTGACGTGCGATGCATTGACCGGCGAGGCGGGATGATCCTAATCTGCTACCGGATGAATCGTGTAGAGTAGTCTTGTTTTTGACTATCTATTTTCCGAACGTGCCTGAACGGGACGCAGGCTCGCGAGTTAAATACGCGGAAGTGCTCCACGGCGTTTCCGGAAATGGAGGTTCTCTTTATGACTCAGATCAAGACACGTTCGAACTTCTTCAAACGTGCCCTGGCGGCGGCAGCGTTGGTGCTGGTCTATTCGATCAGCTTCATCGGCACGTCGTTCGTTGTCGCGACCTCGACGTCGACCTCGGCGGAAGCCCGTGGTCGTGGCGGTGGCGGTCGCGGTGGTGGACGGGGTATTGGCCGCGGCCGTGGCGGCGGTTGGGGTCGTGGCTGGGGTCGCGGTCGCGGATACTATCGTGGCCGGGGTTACGGCTATGGCTTCATTGCTCCAGGCTGCTACTGGAGCCCGCGCTGGGGCCGGACGATCTGCCCGTACTGATCGGCTGCTCGCTCACGCGAGTTGAAAAAAATGCGAGGTGCGGCGGTCTCCGTCGCACCTCTTTCATTTTGGTAATGCTGTTTACCGGCTGTCGCCGGAATGTCACCCGGCCAGATCTGCCGCGATCAGGATTTTCGAAAGCCTGACGCGCGAACAAGAGGCGTCGCGGCATCGGCGCCGCCGACCAGTGCGTCTTTCGCAGTCGATACAATCCGCCGGATGATGTCGTCGACATCATTCAAGTCGCACAATCCTCCTGACAGCTTCTTCAACCGCTCGCTGTCGGTCACGGTCTGCCGGATCATCGCCAGCGCGAAGTGCAGGCCCCAGTAGATATCGACTTCGTCGCGATGGGGCAGGGCGAGGCGCAGTGCCGTCGCAAATCGCTGCAGGTGGCGGAATTCCTTATCCACGATCTTCTTGATCGGCGGCACGGTCTCGACCGAGGCGCGGGTCATGAAGCGGGCGGCGGCCGAGCGCTGCAGGTCGGGGCTGAGGCACCACCGCAGCGGCGGACCAACCAGCGCGCGCAAAATCGCCTCGACACTCGGACGGCCGCCGCCTTCCAGCTCTGCGGCTTTCAATTCGGCGAACCGCTCGCGGTTCAGCACCGTGGTGCGGCTGATGAACAGTTCGGCGAGCAATTCGTCCTTGGACCCGAAATGATAGTTCACCGCGGCCAGATTGACGCCGGCGGCGGCCACGATGTCACGCATCGTGACTTCGCCGAAACTACGCTCTGCCCAGAGCATTTCGGCGGCGGTGAGAATGGCGGTTTTCGTTTGGTCGCTCGACATAGAAGCCATGCAAAGTGAGAGATGCCATGCAAATGCGGAAAAGCTGTTCCGCGCTGCAAAATCATATCAAACATTTGTTTGATTGTCACTTGTCATTCAAACAAATGTATGAAATCAACCTAGCAGCAAGATTGCAGCGCGGCAAGCCGTTCACGCGAGGATCAGACAACGTCAACATTGCTGACGTTGATGTCCGGGTGGACAGGTGGTCGCGAGTGTTGCAAGACCATCGTTAACTAACAACAAGAGAGGATCGTCCTATGGATTTCACAATGTCCGCGCGTCAGACCGAGTGGCGCAACCGCGTTATTGCGTTCATGGACAAGCATGTTCGCCCGGCCGCCCCGATCTACAAGGAACAGGATGCGAAGGGCGATCGCTGGAAAGTGATTCCGGTCCTCGAAGACCTCAAGAAGAAGGCGAAGGCCGAAGGCCTCTGGAACATGTTCATGCCGCCGAACGAGCATGAAGACGACGAATTCCGCGGCGCGGGTTTGACCAACCTCGAATACGCGCCGCTCGCGGAGCAGATGGGCCACTTCTACTGGGCCTCCGAAGTGTTTAACTGCTCGGCGCCAGATACCGGCAACATGGAAGTGTTCATGCGGTACGGCACCAAGGAGCAGAAGCGCCAGTGGCTGAAGCCGCTGATGAACGGCGAAATCCGCTCGGCGTTCCTGATGACCGAACCTGCCGTCGCTTCGTCCGACGCGACCAACATCGAAACCAGCATCAAGCGCGACGGCGATCACTATGTGATCAACGGACGCAAGTGGTGGTCGTCGGGCGCCGGCGATCCGCGCTGCAAGATCGCGATCCTGATGGGCAAGACTGATCCGACCGCCGCCCGCCACCAGCAGCAGTCGCAGATTCTCGTTCCGCTCGATACGCCCGGCATCACGATTGAAAAGATGCTGCCGGTGTTCGGCTTCGACGATGCGCCGCACGGCCATGCGCAGATCCTGCTCGAGAACGTGCGTGTGCCGGCCAGCAACATTCTGCTCGGCGAAGGCCGCGGCTTCGAAATCGCGCAGGGCCGCCTCGGTCCGGGCCGCATCCACCACTGCATGCGCACCATCGGCGCCGCCGAAGAGGCGCTCGAGAAGATGGTCAAGCGTCTGTCGTCGCGTACCGCGTTCGGCAAGAAGATCATCGAGCAGTCGGTGTGGGAGCAGCGTATCGGCGAAGCGCGCACCAACATCGAAATGACCCGTCTGCTCTGCCTCAAGGCGGCGGACATGATGGACAAGGTCGGCAACAAGGCCGCGCAGACCGAAATCGCCATGATCAAGGTCGCGGCGCCGAACGTCGCGCTCAAGATCATCGACGATGCAATCCAGGCATTCGGTGCCGCGGGTGTGTCCGACGAAGCCGGTCTCGCGAAGTCCTACGCCGGCATCCGCACGCTGCGTCTGGCGGACGGACCCGACGAGGTTCACAACCGGGCCATTGCACGGCTTGAGCTTCGGAAGTATTCCAATCACTAACTGAAATAGAAGAGATTGGGAGACGTCGTGGCTGAGCAGGTAAGGCAAGACGAGGATTACTCAGGCACAATGGAAGTCGAGGAACGTCATCGGATCGATGACGTTCGTCTCGATGCCTGGATGCGTGAGAATGTCGAGGGCTATCAAGGTCCTTTGACCGTTCTTCAATTCAAGGGCGGTCAGTCGAATCCGACCTACCGGCTCAATACGCCGACAAAATCCTACGTGATGCGACGCAAGCCGTTCGGCAAACTTCTGCCGTCGGCTCATGCAGTGGACCGCGAATTCAAGGTGATCGCCGCCCTGCATGCGCAGGGTTTTCCGGTGGCGCGCGCTTACGCGCTCTGCATGGACGACGCGGTGATTGGCGCGGCCTTCTACATCATGTCGATGGAAGAGGGGCGCGTGTTCTGGAATCCCACACTGCCGAGTCTCGAGCCCAAGGAACGTCACGCGGTCTTCACCTCGAAGATCGAGACGCTGGCGAAGCTGCACAGTTACGATCCGGAGAAGATCGGGCTGGGCGACTTCGGCAAGCCGGGAAATTATTTCGCGCGTCAGGTCGATCGCTGGACCAAGCAGTACCGGGCTTCTGAAACCGATCTGATTCCGGAAATGGAAAAGCTGATCGAGTGGCTGCCGAAGACTGTGCCGACGCAGAAGCGCGTGTCGATTGTGCATGGCGACTATCGCATCGACAACATGATATTCCATCCCACCCAGCCGAAGGTTATTGCGGTGCTGGATTGGGAACTGTCGACCCTCGGCGATCCGATGGCGGACTTCGCCTACCTGCTGATGCAGTGGGTCATGCCGGGACTCGATGGCGCCGATTTCAAGGCGCTGAATATTCCGAGCATGGAAGAGGCGGAAGCCATCTATTGCAAGGCCGCGGGTGTTCCGCCGATCGAGAATCTCAACTGGTACTTCTCGTACAACCTGTTCCGACTCGCGGGAATTTTGCAGGGCATAGCCAAGCGCATTCAGGACGGCACCGCCTCCAACGCCAAGGCTGATGCGTCGGCCGCGCGCCGCATTCCCCTGGCGCAGGCATCGTGGGCCTACGCCCAGAAGGCCGGCGCGAGCTGACGCGCAAACAAATCCGGCGTGACGCGCGGCAGCGCGCGTCCGCTCACTTTAAATCGAAAATCGGGAGAACGTCATGGGTCGCCTCGAGGGCAAGTCTGTCATCATCACCGGCGCGGGCAGCGGCATCGGCCGCGCGGCATCGCTGATGTTCACCAAAGAAGGCGCGAAGCTGATCGCGGTCGACAAGACCGAGGGCGTCAAGGAAACCGTCGAGCAGGTGCGCAAGGCAGGCGGCACCGCGGAAGCCGTGATGGCGGATGCAGGCCTTGAGGATGACGTGAAGGGTTTCATCGCCAAGGCGATCTCGGCCTACGGCAAGCTCGACGCGATCTGGGCCAATGCCGGCATCGGCGGCGGTCTGATCCCGCTCGCGGAGCAGACGCCGGAGCATTGGCAGGAAGTTCTGCGCGTCAATCTGATCGGGCCGTTCCTCGCGGTGAAGCATTCCATTCCGCACATGGTGAAGCAGGGCCATGGCGCCATCGTCTGCACCGCGTCGGTCGCAGGCCTCAAGGCCAATGCCAGCGGTCATCCCTATGCGGCGAGCAAGGCGGGTGTGATCAGCCTTGTGCAGACCACGGCATATTCTCTCTCCGGCACCAATGTCCGCATCAACGCGGTGTGCCCGGGCCTGATCGAGACCGGCATGACCAAACCGATTTTCGACAATGCGAAAGAGCGCGGCACCGAAGGCAAGATCGGCCAGCTCAATCCGCTCAAGCGTCCGGGGCAGCCGCATGAACTCGCGGCAATGGGATTGTTTCTCGCCAGCGACGAGGCGTCTTACGTCAACGGCCAGGCGTTCCCGGTCGATGGCGGTCTGACCGCCTCGATGCCTTACGCCGGCAAGCCGATCTGAGTTGAAACGATGTCGAATGCACCCGCCAAGCCTTTTCTCGTCCAGCATGCCGTTCCTGCCGGGGTAACATCGACACGCTGGTGGTGGGTGCGGCACGCGCCGGTTCGCACCGACGGCGGAAACATCTACGGCCAGTTCGACATCGATTGCGATTGCAGTGACAGCGTGGTGTTCGCGGGTGTCGCGAAATTCCTGCCGAGGGATGCCGTCTGGTTTTCCAGCAATCTGAAGCGAACCCATCAGACCGCCGCGGCGATCTGGGCTGCAGGGTTGCCGAAGCCGGATCAGATGCATCAGGACAAGGCGTTCGCCGAACAGGATCTCGGCGAGTGGCAGGGCATGAACCGCGCCGCGTTCTTCGCCGCGCGTCCGGCGTCGATCGCAAGCTACTGGTTCGCGCCTGCGCACGAGCGCGCGCCGGGCGGCGAGAGTTTCAACGATCTGTTCGACCGGACGGTGGCAGGCATCAAGCGCATCAACGCGGAGCATGCGGGCAAGGACATTGTCTGCGTCTCGCATGGCGGCCCGATCAAGGCCGCTATCGCGCATGCGCTCGGGCTTGAGGCCGGCGCCGGATTCGCTTTCACCATCGACAACTGCTCGGTGACGCGGCTCGATTATCTCACGAGCGACGGCCACACCGGCTGGCGCGTGCCGATGATCAACCAGCAGCCATGGATTGCCAGCCACGCCCACGATGCCATGCATCAGCCGGCGGGACCGGAAGTCACCAACAAGCTTGGATAACGATAAGCGGCAGCGCCGCACGCATAGGGAGAGAAGCGCATGACCTTGTTCGACATGACCGGAAAAACGGCCGTCATCACAGGTTCGACGAAAGGCATCGGCCGCGCGATCGCGGAGCGCATGGTGGAGCATGGCGCGCAGGTCGTGATCTCGTCGCGCAAGCAGGATCAGTGCGATCAGGTGGCGAAGGAAATCAACGACAAGTTCGGCAAGGGCAAGGCGATCGCCGTCGCCGCGAACATCTCCAGCAAGGAAAACCTCCAGAACCTGGTCGACGAAGCCAACCGCGCCTACGGCAAGATCGATGTGCTGGTCTGCAACGCGGCGTCGAACCCGTACTATGGGCCGCTCGCGGGTATCTCCGACGATCAGTTCAGCAAGATTCTCGGCAACAACATCGTCGCCAACAACTGGATTATCAGCATGGTGGTGCCGCAGATGATCGCGCGCAAGGACGGCTCGATCATCATCGTCTCGTCCATCGGCGGCCTGAAGGGCTCGACCATTCTCGGCGCCTACGCGATCTCGAAGGCCGCCGACATGCAACTCGCGCGCAATCTGGCCTGCGAGTACGGTCCGCACAACGTGCGCGTGAACTGCATCGCGCCGGGCCTGATCAAGACCGATTTCGCCAAGGCGCTGTGGGACAATCCCGATAACCTGAAAGCGTCCACCGCGCGTTCGCCGCTGCTGCGCATCGGCATTCCCGATGAGATCGCAGGCGCGGCGGTGTTCATGGGATCGGCGGCCGGCAACTTCATGACCGGCCAGACGGTTGTGATCGACGGCGGCGCGACGATTAGCTGATCTTCGATTCGTCATTCCGGGGCGCGCGGCAGCGCGAGCCCGGAATCTCGTTGCGTGAATCTGGATTCTGGGTTCAACCCTGCGGGCTGCCCAGGAATGACGGCGGTCTATTCCACCGCCGCGTAGACGAGGCTGCGCACCAGCGTGCGGAAGTATTCGCGCTGGCCGGGACCCTGGCTCAGGAACAGCGCGAACAGGTCTTCCTTCGGATCGATCCAGAAGAATGTGCCTGCCATGCCGCTCCAGAAATACTGGCCGACGGAGCCCGCGAACGGCGCCATGCCTTCGTGCGTGCGCACAGCGAAGCCGAGGCCGAAGCCATGGCCCGCTGGCACCAGATGGCTTTCGACCTTCACGTTTGCAGCGAGGTGGTTCGACGCCATGAAGGCCAGCGTCTTGCGTCCGATCACGCGATTGCCGTCGAGGGCGCCGCCGCTGAGCAGCATCTGGCAGAAGCGCGCGTAATCCATCGCGGTGGAGACCAGTCCGCCGCCGCCGGATTCCATCTTCGGAATTTCCAGCGGATCGAACAGCATTACCTTGTCGCCGGACCACGGATCGGCCGGGAAGGGCTGTGCGATACGCGACTTGTTGTCCTGCGCAGTGTGAAAGCCGGTCTCGTTCATCTGAAGCGGATTGAGGATGCGCTCACTGAGGAAAGCGCTGAGCGTCTTGCCGGAGACGACCTCGATGACGCGGCCGAGAATATCGGTCGAGCGGCTGTAATTCCATTCCGCGCCCGGCTGGCACATCAGCGGCATGCCGGCGATCAGCTTGGCGTGCTCTTCGTTGGTGATGTCACGGCGGAAGACTTTCGACTTCGCGTACATCCGCTGCACCATGCCTGCGCCGGTGATCTCGTAGGAAATGCCGGAGGTGTGGCGCAGCAGGTCCTGAATGGTGATCGGCCGCACCGGCAGCGCATATTCCATCGCGCCGTTACGTTCGACGCCGACCTTCTGATTGGCGAACTCCGGAATGTATTTGGCGAGGGGATCGTTGAGCAGGATGTAACCGTCTTCGACCAGCATCATGATGCCGAGCGACACCAGCGGCTTGGTCATCGAGAAGATGCGGAAGATGCTGTCGCGCGCCATCGCCGTGCTGCCGGCGGGATCCTGCTTGCCCTGCGCCTCGAACCAGCCGATCTGCCCGCGCCGCGCCACCATCGACACCACGCCGGGCGTCGTGCCCTTGTCGATCTCGCGCTGGAAGGCATCGCGCATCCGCTCCAGGCGCAGCGCGGAAAGGCCGATCGCTTCCGGTTTGGCTGAAGGAAGAGCAGGGGTTGCCTTGGCTGCGCTTGGCGTGGCGTGGACGTTCATGGAGCCTCCGGAGTTTTCTTGTTTTGCACAGGTTCCGGACATGAGGGAACCGGCGGCGGATGAGATTGATACAAAAATACGCGGTTGAACAGGGCAGCGGAGCCCTGAAAGAAAAAAGCCGCCCCACAGAATGGAGCGGCTTCAAGTCACCGTAGAAATTCGGCCTGGCTTACGCCGCCCGGACCTCGCGCAGGAAGGCGTCGACTTGTGCCTTCAGCGTTTCGCCGTTTTGTGAAAGCTCGGCGGCGGATGAAACGACCTGATCGGCGGCGACGCCGGTCTCGCGTGCCGCATCGCGGACACCGACGATGTTGGCCGAAACTTCACCCGTGCCCTTCGCAGCTTGCGAAACGTTATGCGCGATCTCGCGGGTGGCCGCGCCTTGCTCCTCGACGGCTGACGCAATCGCGCTCGCGATCTCGTTGACCTTGCCGATGGTGCGGGTGATGCCGTCGATGGCTTCGACCGAGGTTCGCGTTGCCGACTGGATCGCGCCGACCTGCGCCGAAATCTCATCGGTCGCCTTCGATGTCTGGCTGGCCAGCGCTTTCACTTCGGATGCGACGACCGCGAAGCCGCGCCCGGCTTCGCCGGCGCGGGCCGCTTCGATGGTTGCGTTGAGGGCGAGCAGGTTGGTCTGCGCGGCGATCTCGCTGATCAGTTTCACCACGTCGCCGATCTTCTGCGCGGCCAGCGCCAGGCCCTGAACTTCGGCGTTGGTCTGGTTCGCTTGCTGAGCAGCATGACCGGCAACCTGCGCGGATTCATTGACCTGCTGGGCGATCTCGTTAATCGAGGCGTTGAGTTCCTCGATCGCTGCGGCGACGGCCTGCGCATTGGCCGATGCCTCTTCGGACGCGTCGGCCACCGCCGTCGTCTGCTTGGTTGCTTCCTCCGCGGTGCGGGCCATGCTCTCAGCGGTGTTGCGCAACTCGGTCGAGGCCGCGCCCACGGCATTCACGACACCGCCGACGCCGGTTTCAAACCGCTCTGCCAGCGCGAGCACGGTGCTGCGGCGTTCTTTCTCCGAGGCAATGCGCTGGTCTTCCTGTGCCGCCCGCAACCGGCCGGTCTCGACCAGGCTGTCCTTGAACACCTCGACCGCGCGCGCCATCGAGCCGATTTCGTCGCGGCGATTTCCGCCGGGCACAACGACGTCGTGCTGGCCTGATGTAATCGCGCGCATCGCGCCCTGAAGCGCGACGATGGGGCGCGCCAATCCGCGGCCCACCCAGGCAGCGATCAGGATCGCGATCAGGACGGCGGCAACAGCGCCTGCTGCAAGCCACCTGGCGGAGTTCGAGGCGAGTTCTTCATAGTCCCTGGTGTTGCGGATGATCTCGACCACGGCAACAGGCTGGCCCGAGAAATTCTTGAGCGGACCGAATGTCGTGGCTGTCGGCTGGCCGTCCAGTGTGCCCGTGAGGAAAATGGATTCCCCTGTCAGGGCGCGCTTCAGAGTGGCGGGCGAGGCGGTTGCGGCCTTCACCGTTGACGCGAGAGTCTGCACCTTGTCGTCGTTGATCTGATGGATGGCGACATCGACACCGAAGCGCGACTTCATCGACTTCACGAAGGTCTCGCCGAACGGCGCGCCGACGTCGACCGTGCCGAGCAGGGTCTCGTCATCCATAATCGGCGTCGCGCCGAAGATGTTGAGAACGTCGCGGCCGGCTTCGACACCGCCGATCGGCTTTTTCGTCGCGAACGACTGAACGATCATCTTGCGGCGGGCAGTGACGTCGTCGCCGAATGCCTTCGGATTGTGAACCCGGGTGAGGGCGACGCCCGGCGGTATCTGGATGGTGATCAGCTCAATACCGAGCGGCTTGATGTCTTTCAGTGTCTTGTCGAGCAGCGCGTTGATACCTGCGCGGTCCTGCGCGCGGATCATAGGCTTCAGTTCGGGGATGTTCGCCACGGTGTTGGCCACCGCCTGCACGGCGCGCGTATCGGACTCCATGGCGCCGATCATGTTCGCGTAGTCGGATTGCAACTCGCGATGGAGGGCGAGATCGACGGCCGTGTTTTGCCGCCAGAGGCCGAATGCGGCCAGCCCTGCGCAGGAGGCGGCCGCCACCAGTGAAATCGCGATCATTATCCGGGCGGAAACGGACCAAAGTTTGCGCATCGTGTCCCCAAAAAATCCTGAGCCATCACAGAGAATTCTGTTGGGGAGTTTTTACGAACTTTGAATCAACACCGGGTTAAGGCCCTCGTTGGCGGCTCATTCAGCCGCTGAGGGTGTCTCGTTCGCCTGGTGGCGCGGCTCGGAGGAGGGCGCCACCATGCTCAAATGGAAGACGAGACCCGAGGGCGGGTAGCGGAAATTGCAGTCGCCGCCGAGTTGCCGGCTGAGGTTTGTGATCAGGCGCGTGCCGAAACCTTCTTCTGCGGGCGGGGTCACGGATGGGCCTCCGCTCTCGCTCCAGATCAGGCTGACGATCGTGCCCCTCGGGTCGTCGCGGGTCATCCAGCCAATGGTGACGCGGCCGTTTTCGTTCGACAGCGACCCGTATTTGAGCGCGTTGGTGCAGAGTTCGTGCAGGATCATCGCCATCGGCACGGCGGTGGTCGGCGGCAGATCGACCTCCGGTCCCGAGATTGTGACGCGATGTCCGCGATCCTGATGCAAAGGCGCCATCGCGGCTTCCGCGATTTCCGACAGGCTGGCGTGCTGCCAGTTCTTCCGGGTCAGGAGGTCATGGCCGCGCACCAGAGCCTGAAGGCGCTCGTGAAACTGGCGCAGCGCTTCGGGCCCCTGACTGTGGCGAAAGCTCAAGCTCGCAATCGACTGCACGGTGGCAAGGGTGTTCTTCACACGATGGGCAAGCTCGTGAACCAGAATCTCGCGCCGTTCTTCGGCGGTCGCGCGTTGCTCTTCGCGCATCGCGTTCTCGTCCATCAGCCGGTCGAAGGTTTGCCCGAGAACGCCGATCTCGTCGTCGCGGCCGACGATGCCGGTTCGCGCGGCATCGTGACCGCGCCGCCAGGCCTCGGCCGTCGCCACCATGCGCATCAGCGGCCGGCGGATAATGCTCTCGCCGACCAGCCAGGCCAGCAGGAACGCGACGGCGCTTCCGAGCGCGAACAGCGCGATGCTGTTGCGGACGGCGCGATCGATGGGCCCGAACGCTTCGCTGTGCGCGATGCCGCTGCTGACATAAAGGCCGAACGGGGTCGCCGACGCGGGGAGGAAGCCGATGATGCGCGCCACGCCGTCGATCCCGACAATGTCGTCGGTTGCCGGCGCGGACATTCCGATCCTGCCGAGGCTATCGGTCAGTTTCGTGCCGACAAACTTTTCAGGCGCGGGTTCGCGCGACACCACGATGCCGTTGCGGTCGGCGATCAGGATGGTGCCGCCGCGCGGAACGCCGCGCTGCTTCAACTGCTCCCCGAGCCATTCCAGGTTGAGGCCGGCCACCACCGCGCCTTCGACCTTGCCGTCCCGGATGATCGGGACCGCCATCGGAATGATGTTGCGGTCCGAGATCTTGCTGACGGTAAAGGGGCCAATCGCGAATTTCTTCTGATCGACAGCCTCGCGAAAGTATTCACGCCCCGCGAGATTCGGCGAGGCGAGACTTGGCTCGCTGAAGCAGCGGATATTGCCGTCCAGACCGACGATCAGAAGAGAGGTCAGCGGCTCGACATGCGGACGGACCCGCACGACATAATCGGTGCATGCGGTGCTGTTGAGCCGGCTGACCTCGTCTGCCTCCGCTACGGCGCGAAGCGAGGCCTGTATGCCGTCGAAAATCTGGCCGACTTCGGAGGCGACGACCTGTGCGTTGCGCAGCGCGTCGCCCCGGACCTCGGCATAGCGCGTATTGCGCAGATCGAACGCGCCGTAGGCGACTGCGGCAAGGCCGGGCAGGGATGCAACAAGAGTAAGCGCCAGCAGCCGGTGGGTGAGCGACATGCGGCGTATGGCGTTGCGAAGCGGCAAACCGTTTTCATCCCCACCGGTTGAGCTTTTAGTTAATGTACGCGGCACATCCGGTGTCGGCAATCGCCAGAAACCGGGTTCCATCAGCAGGTTAATTGCCAGGAAATTGTCCTGAAATTCTCCGAGAAATCAGCGAGAAATCGCCGACAGGGGACGTGACGCCGCAAAGATCGTTCGCTATAGAGGCGGCATACAGGGGTGTAGCTCAGTTGGTAGAGCATCGGTCTCCAAAACCGAGGGTCGCAGGTTCGAGTCCTGCCGCCCCTGCCAGATTTGGCCGTACAAATACGTATTTCTGGCCCTTGGCCCGCTCCCCGAACCTTGACCTGACGCCCGTCCCACAGTAGATAACGGCACCTGCTGCCGGCCCGCTTTGACGGATATCCGGCGCGGCATTGAAATCCCCGGACAATCGAGCCCGCTTGGCGGCTCATCCTTCAAACGAGGGTTGGGCGCAGTAAACATTGGCGTGCGACGGCTGTCCGGATTCCTGAAATAACTGAAATCACGCCAGGATACGACGTTTTCCCGGCATTATGGATGCGGACCTCAGACGATGGCTCTCAGCCCGTTCAAATTTCTGCAGGAAGTGCGCTCGGAGACCGCGAAGGTCACCTGGCCGACCCGCCGCGAGACCATGATCACCACGATCATGGTATTCATCATGGTCGCGGTGTCCTCAGTGTTCTTCTTCGTCGCGGATCAGATCATCCGCGTCCTGATTACTTTCCTTCTCGGCATTCATGCCTGAGCGCGGAACCGAAACAATGAGCATGCGCTGGTACATCGTTCACGCCTATTCGAACTTCGAGAAGAAGGTCTCCGAATCGATTCGCGAGCAGGCCAAGCAGCGCGGACTTGAAGATCTCTTCGAGCAGGTGCTGGTGCCGACCGAGAAGGTCACGGAAGTCCGCCGCGGCCGCAAGATCGACGCCGAACGCAAGTTCTTTCCGGGCTACGTGCTGGTGAAGATGAACCTCACCGACGAAGCGTTTCATCTCATCAAGAACACGCCCAAGGTGACGGGCTTCCTCGGCGCGGAAAACAAGCCGATGCCGATTTCGGAAGCCGAAGCCATGCGCATCCTGCATCAGGTGCAGGAAGGCGTGGAGCGTCCGAAGGCGTCTGTGTCGTTCGAGATCGGCGAGAACGTGCGCGTGGCCGATGGCCCGTTCGCCTCGTTCTCCGGCGTGGTCGAGGAAATCGACGAAGCGCGTTCGCGCGTGAAGGTCGCGGTGTCGATCTTCGGACGTGCGACGCCGGTCGAACTGGAATTCGGTCAGGTCGAAAAGGTCTGATCGTTTCCGCCATCATCTGATGGCGGTGAGAATGCCGTGGGAGGGGACAGCCGGTCGCCAGCCGCCTGTTGAACCGCACCACGGTCCTAAGAAGGTCCGGAATGGTCCGGATCGTTTGAAGGAGTAAAGTATGGCTAAGAAAGTGACCGGATACCTGAAGCTTCAGGTCCCGGCCGGTGCGGCGAACCCGTCGCCTCCGATCGGTCCCGCGCTTGGTCAGCGCGGCCTCAACATCATGGAATTCTGCAAGGCGTTCAACGCGCAGACGCAGAAGGAAGAAAAGAACACCCCGATCCCGGTGGTCATCACCATCTACGCGGACCGGTCGTTCACGTTTG